>CAUYRT010060859.1:0-41699 GCA_963574885.1 Lepilemur ruficaudatus
CGCTGTGGGTTTGTCATATATGGCTTTTGTAATTTTGAGGCATGTTCCTTATATGCCCAGTTTGTTGAGGTTTTTTTTTATCATGAAAGTGTGCTAGATTTTATCAAATGCTTTTTCTGCATCTATGGAGATGATCATATGGTCTTTGTTTTTACTTTTCTGTAATAATTCTTAATGTGCATATGCCTAAAATCAGGGCATCAATATACATGAGGCAAAAACTTGTCAAATTGCAAGAGAAATAGATGAATCCATTATTATCCTTGGAGACTTCAACACTTCTCTATCAGAAGTGGACAGATCTTGGCCTCCATTTCACTTTATTTAAAAAAAGAGAAGAAAAGGAAAGAAATAGATGGATCCAACAGGTAGAAAATCAATAAGGACACAGTTGAACTCAATGACACCATTAACCAAGTGGATATAATGAACATTTATAGAGTACTTCACCCAACAACATCAGAATACACATTTTTCTCAAGCTCACATGGAACATACACCAAGATATACCATATTCTTGACCATAAAACCCACTTTAAATTTAAAAGAATAAAAATTGGCTGGGCACAGTGGCTCATGCCTATGATCCCAGCACTTTGGGAGGCCAAGGTGGTAGGATGGCTTCAGGCCAGGAGTTTGAGATACCTATCTATACAAAATTAATTTTTAAAAAATTAGCTGGGTATGATGGCGCACATCTGTAATCTTAGCTAGGCATTGGGCTGACCTGACCCCTCTACAGCCTGCCCTTTGGTTGCTGATGTTACCAGCTAGCACTGCTCACAGAGCCAGATCTCTTGCCCCATGTGGTCAACACTCCCAGCTGCAGCACCCCAGCCATCAGCCCCTGCCACTGGGCCTCAGGACAGCAGCCAAACCTGTGGTCCAAGGGACAGTGAAAACAGGAGTTCAGAACAACTACCTCTGTGCCAAATAGCTGAGATATAAATAGCATCATTTTCATAGGAGAGAGGAAAATGAGGGGTATAGACAATTTTGAGAGGTAAATGATTTTCTGCAGAATTGAATGGGCCCAAAGAGAAGAGCCAGGGAGATCATGGTGAGTAAAAGGAAAGAGCAAAAGCCAAGGTATGAATCCCAGGAAGCAGGGGAGGTGTTCTGGGAATGAGGAGCCATTCTGCTCCCTGAGCATTCAGTGAGCAGTGGCAAGGAGAGTGGAGAGGAACATGGGCCCTACCTTGAAGAAGAAAGGACTGAACTATTAAAGAGCATGCATTCCCAGGGCCACACTGCTTGGGTTCAAATCCCCACCATGCCTCTTGCTAACTTTATGCTCTCTAAATCTAACTTCTCTGTACCAGTTTCTTCAGCTGTAAAATAGGGACAATAATAGTGCCTACCTCAGCGTTGTGAGAATGAAATGGGTTAATATGTGAAAAGTGTCTAGAACCATACCTGGCACATGGCAAGTGCAGCATGAGCGACAGCTGCCCACACCCTCGGAGGGTCTGAGAGTCCAGGGCGAAGGGTTCGCATTCCATTGGATAGAGAGACAGGAAAGCTTTTCTGAGGTGGGATGTGATAAGATGGGAACTGGATTTTAATATGACGAGTCTGGCAAGGTGTACAGGCTGGTATGAAATGGGACAGGCAGTTGGAAGGAGGGGAAGCGAACATAGCATAAGTCATGAATGGGCTCCTGGCTGTGGAAGATGAAGGAAGGCTCTTCCTGAAGAGAACTGGGCAGGTTCGGAGTGAGCCCCTGGCATTTGGATGTCTGCATCCCTTAAAGTTCCTTCTCTTTACTCAAACTACCCGATTAAAATGTGGAGGACATTGGAAAGGATTTAATATCTGTGGCAAGAAGCTTCTCTCCAAACAATGGAAAGCAACTCTTGATTTATCAAAAGGCCAACCAACCTCTAAAAGCTTCCAGTTTCCCTTCTGTATCCTGAACGAAGACTGATAGGAAGCTAAGGGTGTCTTATTTAAAAGCCCACACAGTTCTTCACAAAAGGAGAACATTTTTTCTCTTCAGAAGGTCTTGAGAATTGCTTTAAAATCCCCTTCTCCAATGGCTTGTTCCCAAACCTGTGTTCTCACTGTGTGTCATTTACATCAGAGAAAATAATGGTGATCCCTATTAAAATGAAAAATCATCTGCCCCATACAAATTTAATAGTGCAACAAGGGTAATTTATTCCATGAACAAGGAGCCAATCTCTAATGAGACCCTAAGGGACAGCTGGGTCTGACTGGGAGCCTGGAGGAGGAATAATCTAGAACTCTGAATGAGAGGGTGGCGCTGGGTCAGGGGGGTCAAGGGAGGTACATGACAGGGAGGGGTCAAGGGTGGAAGCCACACAAAGAAAGGAAGTAGACATAGCAAAGGGAGCAAAGCGGCTTAAGGAATACATTTGCCAATCTCAAAATTTTGTGTAAACCTGCCCTAACATGTTTGAGGAAACCTACATTTGCCACCCAAATTGGACAACCTTGGTCCTCAGTGCCACCCAACTCAGCGCTCTCTCCTTTTGGCTGCATGTACACCCCTGCGAGGGACCACCACTCACTCATTGTCCCCAGGAAAAAGGAAAGAGAGAGAGAGAGGAGAGAGAGAGGAGAGAGAGAGGAGAGAGAGAGGAGAGAGAGAGGAGAGAGAGAGGAGAGAGAGAGAACATTTACGGTTTTAACCCTCTGTGATTTCAGATAGTCTGAAGGGAGGTGTCACCCTTTCATGCAGCCCAGAGATGCCACTAAAATTTCAAAGTCTAGGCTCCTCTGCATTTCATGAGAAGCGTGTGACAGGCTAATCCACATGGCTAGAAAGAGTCAAAACCAGGTATAGAACAAAGCAATAACTTTAAGCTGAGCTAGAGAGCAGTTCGTTGTTAACTCCAGGAGTCAAATTAAAAGAGCTTCTCTCTGGTCCTTGAATGGGGACAGCAGTGACACAGACTCCTTTGGGGGCTACAGCAAACTTCTTTCCTTCCAGCTAATAAGTGACCATTTCCCCTTTCCTCTGGGGAGGAAAAACACAAATGTTTAATTAGGGAAGAAATGGCCAACTCAGCCATCTGCTGAAAGACTCATCACCAACTCATTGGACATGACAGGGCACAACCTCAAGTCTGCCCAGGGAAGCCTGGGGTCCCCAGGGATGGGCATCCTTGAGAGACAGCTCTTAAATTGGCTCCCCACATTGCTGCTGAGTGCACGCCCTGCACAGAGACCACTGCTTCACGGGCACCAGGAGACACTGGCTGACTAATGAGCCAGTCACCTGCTCACACTCACTAGCGCTGCCATGGCCAACAAACCCCATGTGGGCTGCCAAGCTGGGAGGGGAGAGACAGGCTTGGACTCCACAGCTATTCAGCCCTCCGACAGAGCTAAAAGGAGATGATGACCTAGTAACTTTGAACACTGACACCTTTTTAGGACAGTTACTAAGCAGGCAGTAAGCCCACGTGAAAAATTAGTGCCAGTCCATCAACTATAGATTAATAGCAACCTCCCAGCACAGGTGTCGGAGCCTCCACCCCACATTTACATAGAAACTAGTGTTGGGAAGCCTTCACTCGAGAGTCACTTTGATACACTCTTCAAGAGAAATATTATCTGCCTGTATTTGCTGATCAGATCCAGCTGAATTCATTGTGATTTGTTTCGATAGAGAAACACCCATGTAGGCAGAGCCCCATGCAAAACGAATTTCAGAGTGGAGCCCCAGGAGCGAGTTGCTTTTCCTGGGCTTTTCTGTGTGGGTTACCATGGTACTCTCTCCAAACATATTTCATATTATAAATATACAAAAATACCACAGAAACTATTTGGGCAATGTCTAGAGGGAACCACCCACAAATAATGCACATGCATCTTACATTATTTTATAGCTGGTTAAATTGGCTTCAAGCAGAACTGGTTTATTTGGTCTTTTGCTAAGGCACACAATCGTTATTTCTGTGACTCTACATGTGGGGGAGCTGGGGCAGAGTGGTGTGTCCTGGTCACACCAGAACTAGTGCGAGCTGAGAAGGAATCAGCTCTGGTGGCAGGAGAGCCAGGAGCACCCCTCTGTCCCTTAGCTCCCACACGGATGGAGTCAGGGGAGGGCTTTGAAAATGTCTCTCACCTTCAGCTGGCCCCACCTTCTGTCCCACGTGTAAACATGTTTAAACTAATTTCAATTACTTTAATGCAATTAATTTCATTGCCTTTTCTAGGGATTGATCCTCTTCAAGATAAAACACTCTTTAGAAGGGAAACACCCTGGGATTACCTTCTACCTCACTAGGAATGAGTTCATGAATGGATTTCTCCTATTACAGGAGGAACCACAGGCAGAGGGAGAAGATTGGGCCCAGCAACCGGGAAAGAGAAATTTGGAGGAAGGATTTGGAAAGGGAACATGGGACAAACCAAAGACATATTTTGCCTGTTTCACAATTCTGCCAAGGATTGCTGGCCCTGCCTCTCTTTTTCCTCCTCATCCCCAAGAAGGAGTATTTCAAGCAAAGTCCAATCTATTCATAAAGGTCCAGGGATGAAAAAATATATATACTTTATGAGCCAAAACAAACACGTGCAGTATTGTAAACAGATGTATAGTCCAAAACCCTCCATAGGCTAATGTCTTGATCAAAAGTCAAAGGATTTCCAATTTTGTTTGGGACTTTTTCTCCTATGGCAGAGACAGCATATGCAATGCTACAAAGTCTGTCCACAAGTTTACTGGGTGGGCACAGTGACCCACAGGACTTTCATGGCTAGCGTTTCCTTGCAGTGCTTCTCTCCCATGCCTGCCTCCACAGATCTGGGTAGCCAGTATCTATCCTGACTTGTAAATTCCCATGACACACCAGTATGTAGTCTCCAATTTGCTCCAGGATTTGATATGCACTTGAACTACACTGGATTTTCAGAGCTGGAGGACAGAAGAGAAAAGAACCCAGTTACATAAATCCAGGCAACATTCCCTGCTTTTGCCTTGCCCTGAAAAACTGAGCAACTCTGAAACATGACCAAGAAAATTCAACTCTAAGAATCTCACCTAGTGAACAAGTACCTCAGGGCACATCCCGGCAAACATCCCCAAGTGCTCACATCATATGCCGCACCTGATTAGCTTTTCCCATAGTAGATATGTGGCAGGGGCTGCTGACCTGGGAAAACTTTGCATATTCTGGAGAAAAGATGGCATCTACTCTTTTGTGAACAATTCTGTCCCTCTTTTTTTTTTTTTTTTTTTTTTTTTTTGAGGCAGGGTCTCTCTTTGTTGCCCCAGTTAGAGTGTAGAGTGCAGTGGCATCATTATAGCTCACTACAACCTCAAACTCCTGGGCTCAAGCGATCCTCCTGCCTTAGCCTCCCGAGTAGCTGGGACTACAGGCACACACCACGATGCCTGGCTAATTTTTCTACTTTTAGTAGAGACAGGGTCTCGCTCTTGCTCAGGCTGGTCTGGAACTCCTGAGCTCAAGCTATCCTCCTGCCTTGGCTCCCAGAGTGCTAGGATTATAGGCGTGAGCCACCGAGCCTGTCCTTGTCCCTTCTTATTACATACCTCCCACGAGCAGCCAGCTTTTGACTACCTAAGAGTGGTTAGGGCAAGACCCCCTGAAAACCCTGCACTCTCACTCTAACCATTCTTTCCAGCCAAGATGGTGGATCTGTCTCATCAGGTGCATCCCACAGCATGATTTTTGCCATAACCATGCACCCACCTGTATTCTTATTATTTTCAGAAAAGGTCTCACTCTGTCACCCAGGTTGAAGTGCAGCGCGTTATCATTGAGCCCTGAACTCCTGGGCTTAAGTGATCCTCCTCCTTCAGTTTCCTGAGTAGCTGGGACTAGAGGTGTGTACCACCATGCCTGGCTAATTATTTTTATTTTTTGTAGAAAAGGGGTCTTGCTGAATTGCCCAGGCTGGTCTCAAACTCCTGGCTTCAAGCAATCCCCCCACCTTGGATTACAGGTATGAGCCACTGTACTCAGCCTCGCCTGTACTGTTATTGAGTTAACATTTTTCTTTAAATGAATTCATTTAATCTTTTTAATGAAGAGTAGGACGGCTTAGAGAGGCAAAGGACCTTAGTACCAAAGTAAGTGCCTTTTTTCCTGACATAATCAGAAGGGTTGAAAGTGAACTGAAAAGTAAATAACTTTCTCATGATGTGATTTAATGACATTTAAGTCCTTGTCTCCTGACCACCTAAAATCACCTAGTAGTATGACCTCATGCGTGAAGCCCAAGCACCCTCTCCCACACCTCTACATGAGCACATACGTACACACACACACGCACACACCCCACCTTCCGCACACGTACCGTCATGGGGAAGCTCTGATCCCCACCAAGTGCCCCACACGGGGCCATGGCAGTCAGCAAAGTTTGGGACTTTGGATGGTTAAATCAAAAGGATTAGGTCTTGATGTGAAGTGTCCCCTTTCTAGATCTCTTTTCCTCCCTCACTTCTCTCCCACCTATCAGGCCCCCCAGCCCTCACACTCACCAGTGCCCTCCGGGAGTGCTAAAGAGCCAGGGAGAGGACAGCCTGCCCTGGTCCTTAAAGAAAAAAGTTCTGACCTCCTCAAGGGTCTTTTTGGATCTTCTTTTGCCCAGAGCCTTAGGATCCTGGAGTTGGGAAAAGGGGTCCAGGTGGTCTCCCCATCCCTCTACTTCATCTATGCCTTGAGCTGTGAGGAAGAGGACTCCTTCCAACTAAAACATGGTTCTGCTCAGTCAGCAGGATCTAAATACTGTTGTTTTCCTCTGACACAGTCAACAATAAACCCTGTTAACAGGAGACAATACTGAGTGGCCCCAACCCCTGTGTTTTTATTGCACCGTCTACCTGATTAAGCTTCATTAAGCTGGAAGAGAGTCAAAGTGTGGATAATGCCAACCAGAATAATTGTTCCTTGAATAATTACATTAAAATAATGAAAAGTATATTATTTCCCATAAAGCAGATAGTAAACTTGAAACTGCCCTTATCATTTTTTATTTTTACACTAAAATTCTCTTTTGAAGCCCCATAAAGATTTTCCATCATATTAATGATTATTACCATTTGTTGGCCCTTACTATGTACCGGGTACTGTGCTAAGATTTTGATATGTACTATGTCATTTAATTCTGTGACTTACAAATTGCAGAGCCAGGATCCCAAAGCCAGTGCCTTAAACACTTCAATAATATCACCCTAGATCCTACACCATCTCCCCCCATAAAGATAAGTCATGGAAAGCAGCAAAGAGGTGATCTTAAATACTGTCGTCTGTGTAGAGCAGAGGATACACTTTCCTAAAAGGGAAGCCTCATTTACAGCTCTTACCAACCCAGTAGAGGTTTGGAAAGCAGGCTTTTAGTAGAAGTCTAATCTTTTGCTACTTGAGTCTTTTGCTTTTAGTTAAAGAGCCTCCATTAATGAATGAAAGTAGTTTAGAAAAGTGTATAAGACCTTGAGTATCATTTTTTTTAAGTAACACTCAAATAACCTGGGTGGTAATGCATCAGATTTCCCAGCTGGTGGTTGGGTTTTGACAAATATGGCCTTAGGTTCCCCTCACCTTGACTAAACTTTAGACATCTTTCTTTCTGACCTCCCTTTCTCAGAACATTTCCTTTCAAAAACTTACAATTGTAAATTTTTTCTGTTCTTTTGGGATGTACATTTTCTCTCAGCCTCTTGCCACTTTTATAACCCAGGGAATGTCTTTCTCAAGGACCTGGGAACCACCCTGATGGCCTAATCAAACCGACCACCCTACTCCTAACATGCTGCAACACTTTTTCACTAGCTCACCCATACTTAAAAACGCTCCCAGGCCAGGCACGGTGGCTCACAGCTGTACTCCTAACACTCTGGGAAGCCAAGGCAGCAGGATAGCTTAAGCTCAGGAGTTTAAGAACAGCCTGAGCAAGAGTGAGACCCCATCACTACTAAAAATAGAAAAAATGAGCTGGGTGTGGTGGCACAGGCCTGTAGTCCCAGCTACTTGGGAGGCTGAGACAAAAGGATCGCTTGAGCCCAGGAGTTTCAGGTTGCTGTGAACTACAATGGCGCCATGGCACTCTACCCAGGGTGACAGACTGAGACTCTGACTTAAAAAAAAAAAAATGCTCCCCTTCTGTTTCAGGGCATTGAGTTTCATCTCTCCCCCTTTTTCCTATAGTCTTGAATAGCTTTCCTTGACAATCTGTGTCTGGTGTGATTTTTCTTTGATGTTTTTGGTTCTCACTGTAATCCAAACCACCCCATCATCCCTCCATTGGCAATGACTCTGTGTTTGTGGTGACTCAGGAGCTGCAGCTGCTCTTATAAAGTGATGAGGTGGAAATGAGTGCTTGGAGGCTTGGGGGCTACAGGTACACCCATTGCTGGCCCATGTCTTCTGCTCCCCTGTGACCAGCTGGCAGGATGGTTGCAGAGAAATCATCCCAACGTAGGCAAAAGGCACCACATGGGGCCAGGCTCAGACCTCCACCCGCACCCAGGTCCCCATCACCAGGGCTCCTTTCCATTCACTGAGGTTCATGTGAGCTTCTTCAAGGAAGCAAATGCCCCCTGCACTCAACTCAAATAGACCACACCTGGAAATGTTTGGGACCCCACTATCTTTAAGACCATGAAGAAGGTATGGATCACAACCATCTCGCCGAAACAGTAACCTTATATTTTACAAAATTTCCATCCAACTTGCACTGACTCTGCACAGAGCCCCACTGGATGCTCCCCTCCCTCAAGGCCCACCCCCTCCCCATCAAGCATCACAAGTTCTTCTCACCTGAGCAGTTGCCATGTCGATGCCCTGAATTGGGCTCATTTTTATTTGACAAACAGAAAGTAAAAAGAAAAACGTTTTAAAGAGCAATTTTTTCAAAGGCAGCAGGCAGAGTAAACCACAAAATGTGTGGGAAAGCACACCAGCGAGTCCCTTGGAAAACCAGATCTTTCACCCAGTGCCGTCGGGGGCGTCTCACCCTGGCTGGTTGACTCCCTCCGGGAGGCTGTGTTCAGTGTCTCCAAATGGACAATATTGAGGCATTTGGGTTCCAAGAGCTCCAACAACCACTGGCCCTGGTCAGTGAAAAAATTCATGGATTCAGAATCTATAAGCCTATGAAGGAAGTTGTATGTCTAGGGTAAGAAAACATGAAACTGCCACTTACTGTGTATCAAATTTGTGCCAAGTGCTTTGCATTCTCATTTTGTTTTATCATCCTAACACCCTGGACAGGTAAGCACTGCCATTCCCATTTTAGGTCAGACAGCCAAGCTCAGCGCTAAGATTCAAACTAGTGCCTGTTTCATTTCAGAACCTGTTCGTTTTCACTGTACAATACCACACTTAATTTGGGGGGGGTGGGTAAATGATCAGCCTTTAACTCTTGTTTATTTATTCCCTAAGGGAAAGTCACCCTTTGTTTAGCATTTAGAGGATTTGCTCTGTGGTTCGGACAGGAAGCATTTTTCACGGGGTGTGTAATTAAATGAGATAGAGATTGAAGGAGACAATTTTTCTGGAAGTTAATACATCTGGTTTAGGATGGACACGCTTGTAGCTTTAACTCGGGTGGGGCAAAGGCAATATATGTAACCTAAACATTTGTACCCCTGTAATATTCTGAAATAAAAAAATTTTTTAAATACAAAAATATTTTTAAAAATGTATCTGGTTTAGACATGTTGAATGTGGTATCATATAGGACATGCAGAGGGGGCGAGGGGGGTCTCAGGAATACTTGTCACTATTGTCCTATAGCTCAAGAGAAAGGTCTGGGGTAAAGGTAATGACTTGGGAGTTTTCATCAGCAAAGAGTTGTTTGTAAACCATAAATGCGGATGAAACTTCCTAGCTTGAATGGAAAGAGAGAGAAGACATAGGGCCAAAGACAGAGCCCTTGAAGCCAACAGAGTAGGAGGAAACAGTGAAGGAGACCTGGAGAAGGGCAGCCAGAAACGTGGGAAGAGAGAAAGAAAAGAGAACGGTGAGTGGGGAGAGGGGCAAGGTGGAGGCGATGGCAGGTAGAGTCCCCTGCACTTCAGTGAGATCAGGAGAAGTGAGAAGTAACAAAAGATACAGGATTAGGAAAACTTCAGGGCACAGAATAATTTATAACGGGCTGAGGAGTTATAGAAAGTCAGAGACAGTGGAAACAATCAATGGAGATGACTCCAGGGAACCCAATGTTATACTAATAAGGCTAATATTTACAGCGTGCCATAATATTAGGAGCCAGACACCTTTTACATACAGCACTTCACTTAATCCTCGTGGCAGCTCCATGAAGAAAGTACTGTTATCGTCTTCACCTGATGAATGAGGAAACTGAGGCACAAAGAAGTGAAGAAATTTTCCCAAAATCTCAAATCTAGTAGGTTTGAGATTTGATATGATTTGGTATGAATCCAGGAAATCCAACTGTCTTACCCTCAGGCTAAATTGCTTCACTAAGTAGAAGGAAAAAGACAAGATTAAAGTTAAGTAAGTAAGGTGCCAAAAGAGGTTTTCTATGTGTTTAATTTTGGATGGGAAAGTTTAGAGTGTATTTTTAGACGGGGAGAAAGGGATCAGTGGAGAAAGTTTGAAGATCTTAGAAAGAAATCAATAGAATAATGTCTCACAGGAAGAAGGCAAGATCAGAAGCAACCCTTTATCTATTATTAATTCCTCTAATCTTCAGTGAATGCCCACATACCAGACTCTGCTTGGCACTGGGGATTCAACGGTGAGCCAGACTTAGAAGGGCCCCTGACCCCAGGAAGCTTCCAGACCAGCAGTGAGGAGACAGGTGAGAAACAAGGAAATAGACAAACATAAACCACGGTACGTGGGACGAAGGAAATGAATGGGTGCTGGGATAGGAAATTGCCTCCTGTAGATGGTGACATTAAAACTGAACCCTGAAGTCTGGGAAAGATACATCCTTGTGTGATTAGCGGGGAGGGGCCAAGGTGGAGAGAAAGGGAGAAAATGGAGCAAGGTGCTGCAAGAGAGGGAAGCAGAATCACCAGGTAGATTTTTAAAAATACCGTTGACCAGATCTCACCCCATACCAATTAAATCGGAATGTCTGGTGGAGGCACCTGGGCATGTTTATTCCTTTAAGCTTCTCAGTACAGCCTGGGAAGAGAGCTGCCATTTTAGTGCAAGCTTTTCTTGAAGACCACAATAAGAAGTTTGCCTTTTAGTTAAGATGCAATTAGAAGTATCTGGGGAGTTTCAAGCAGAGAAATGACATCATCACATTTACTTTTTTAAACAATCAAAAGGACTGGGGGAAAGAAACCAGCTTTATAGGGGAAAGGGGCAACTGTTTTTCTAAAACGGGAACAGGAAAGATAAGTACTTGTATAGATAAGTTTAAAGGTGAATGGCAAAGTTCACATCTAAGAACTTCTGTTTCCTCCAAGAAAGGAGAGACTTGGTCCCACCTGCCCCTCAGTGACTGAGGGGCAGGAGGATGTGGCTCCAAGGAGAGATGGGAGGTCAGAAACAGCCAACAAAGGGAGTAGGAACAGAAGACATCTGGGAAAATAAAAGAAGTTAGAGGCACTAGTAATGTAGGAATAAGACAGAAAAGGAAGGTCAAGAGAGCCTAAGTGCAGCCCTTTTGACTGATGCCAGATCCTAACCACCCTGAACAAGGAAGTCTCCAGCAAGTTGCCTGCTGGAACCACACAAGGATGGATGAATTACTAAGTCAGATGCCTTGCAAAGTGTCTGTGCTTACCTTTCTGCATAAACAGCAGCTTACGATCAACCTTTATGGCCTGACCTCAAGA
Organism: Lepilemur ruficaudatus; assembly: GCA_963574885.1. Taxonomy (NCBI): domain Eukaryota; kingdom Metazoa; phylum Chordata; class Mammalia; order Primates; family Lepilemuridae; genus Lepilemur; species Lepilemur ruficaudatus. The sequence goes on from CAUYRT010060859.1 coordinate 11,759, forward strand.
CAATGCTGTAACGTATGGGCTCAGGAGAGGACCCTACTCTGTGGCATAGGATCTATTGCCTGTCTCTCTCTCCATAAACTTTCTGTAGCTGGTTGGCTCACTCTTGAATTCTTTCTTGCATAAAGCCAAGAACCCACTTGGTGAGTTCAGGGGGCTTCCCTCCCTTCATTGGGACACGCCCTACATCACTAGGAGCCTCAGAACATGCCTGAAACCAGCTCAGGTGAGGTTATGTAAGCATCCCCCACGTGCAGGAGAGACGGAGGCCTATTAGACTGACGAAGGGACATGAACTGTGGTACAAGTGCAGAGAATCAGGTGACAGAGTTAAGAGTCCTCAATAAGAAACCACTAGGGAGATGGCCCATGGATCCCAGGCTGCATGAGAAAGTAAACCAGGAAAGCTGGTTAGACCAGAATAGCTGAGATCCTGGAGCCTGGATGCAGCTACAGAACAGACAGAGGGGAAGAGGAGAGCAGGAAGGATGTGGACACTGTGTGGGATTTTTTAAAAAGAGCAGTTTCAAGCGATGATGAGGACTGGGCTGTGACCACAGGAGAGGCATCAGCAGATCTAGTTCATCCACTGCCATCCTCGGGGAGCTGCGCAAATCAACACTTTTGTTTATGGACTGAAGAGGTCAGAGTATGCCACCCCAAAATAGCCCACTTTGGCATAAGGATTATTTTGAGCTGAAGGTGATTGAGAGTCAGCAGACAAACAAAAAATCTCTCTCCCCTCCCCTATTTGCCTACAAGCAGGGCATAAATTTCCCTTTGTGAAGGTGGTTCCCTCCCCTCTCTCGTACCAGGAAGGGTGGAATGGGAGACAACTCTAGACTCCCATCAGCCCAGAGAGGGCACTGAGAGGAATCTGCCTACCAATCCTTCCTGAAATGAGCCTTATCTTCCATTAGTGTCCCCCACATATTTACCGTTCTACAATTTACAGCCTCGAGAGCCTAAAATCCTTTTCCTTTGTCTTGTCACTTCTCCACAAATGTATTACTCTTTATATACCATTTGTTAAAGTGATAGAAAACCTCTGGGTCCAACTACTTCTTTGGAGGTTCATTTTATCTCTGTGAGCACCCCCATACACATTTGAAATAAACCTTTTTCTCCTGTGAATCTGTCTTTTGCCAATTCAATTCACAGGGCGCCAGTCACCAAACTTAGAAGAGTAGAGGAAAAAGCCTTTATTCCTCCCTGACAGGACATTATTTAGATTCTGAATTAAAAGTGCCCTACAAACAGCAAGTATTCGAGTATTGTTGTTAAGGGATACTGGGGAGATAGCTCTGGGTCATTTGCTTGACGGTGTTCTGGCACATTCCTTGAGGCACTTAAATTCTGAATACAAACAATTATTGCCCTACATTATCCCACTGGATGGGAAAATTCTAGTTAAAAACAATTTCCACCGTTATGTCATCAAAAAACTGAAATCACTGTCCCAATTCAAAATGTCACTGTTGCTGACACCGCGTTCGTATAAGCCCGGTTATTTCTCAACCTTGGATGAAATCCCAGTCAAGATCTTGGTTGGCCTATTGCAAGATTTTTTTTCCCAGTCAACTGGAAGGTTGGCTGTGAAAAGCCAGCTGAAAACTCAGGGACCGCTTTGGAGAAGTCAGGGTAAGAAATAGAAAGAAAAGCCCCAAGCATCTGGCTTTGAAAGGCAGCAGAGTAAAGAGTTAATATTTCTGGCCCAGAGGTGAGATCTGGCATCAATTTGTAACTCCACTAACCAGCTGAGTAGACATCCACAAATTCTGTTCTCAGCATCCTCTTCTGTACAGTGGGTTAATATCCCTCCTTTGACTGGTTGGTACAAAGATTAAACAAGTATGCAAATCTCTAAGCACAGAGTTTGGCACACAGGTAAATCTGCATTAAACCGTAGCAATTGTCATCACTCTTACCAGGTTCTCAAATAGTCCGCTTAGAGTAATGAACTGCTTCTAAGTCACTGACGAGGGGTTTTAGTCTCTAGGGAGCTCTGGAGGATGAAGGTGGGGAGAACACTGATTTGTAGCCACAACCAATTTCAAGCTATAACATGACATCACTGTGTACACATCCGGCTCTCAGGAGCCATATGAGCAGGCTGGATGGTTGTCTGAGAATTCTTCCCAAAAGTCATTGGAAATTCATTCATCCATTCACTGAATGCATATATAGGTAGGTAGGTAGACACAGACAGATACAGATCTCAAACACCTACTCGATTGTAGGCCAAGCAGCTACTGTGCCAAGAGGATTTAAAAAATAAAGAAGACCTTCCTTCCTTGGAACCCGTAATCAAGGAGTGGTGAACACTTAAACAGCCATGACAACGTTGTGAGGTGGGAGCTGGCAGGGGGTAGGGGGTGAAGCCGTGCAGCAAGGGAGTTCAGGGAGGGGCACCTCACCCACGTGAAGGTTCAGAGAAGGCTCCTAGTCCAGAGGCTGAGCAGGAGCTGGCATGGGGGAGTGACAGCTTCCTCTGTGTTGAACAGAGGAAGGGTGAGCGCTAAGGTGTAAGTGAGCAGACACTAAGAGGCTAGTGTGGGTGGGCACAGCACAGAGGGTGGGGCAGGGCAGAAAGGGTTACCCCCCAAAGGGCATGTCAGGGTGTTGAGCAGAAGAGTGAGATGGTTGGATTTGTCTTTTAGAAAATTGCATAAATTATGCAACTAAAACCAAGTTTTTTCAGTGGAGAAGATAAAGGTCAGGCTGAGTACATGTGGATAAAGGACAGGTGGGAGATGGACGGACAAAAACCAGAGGCAGGGATCCCCCGCAGAGGCCGTTGCATAATCTGAGCAAGGGACGCTGGTGCCCTGCTCCTGGGATGGAGAGATGGTTAGCAGGTGGAGCCGCAGGGCCGGGTGGCAGAGGGCAAGGCTGTGAGGGGAGCAGAAGGAGTCAGGAGGGATTTTCAGGTGTCTGACTTGGGCCACAGGTGGACAGGAGAGCCATTCTCTGGAATACTGAAAACCAGAGGAAGAGGAGCAGTTTAGAAGGAGGAAGAATATGGGGTTCAGCATCCGACATGCTGAGGTGCTTACCCGAGGGATACCACTCAAGGATGTCCAGCAGAGCTGCAGGAGTGGGACAAGCCCCGCTGGCGTTCAAGAAGAAATCTGAGCTGGCGACAAAGTCTTCAGAGCCTCTGGCACAGAGATCATCCAGGGAGGGTGAGCAGTTAGAAGAGGACAGGGCTTAGGGTGGGTAGGACTCTGTGAATCAACAGCAAGCTCCCAGCAGGAGAGGAAGCACCTGTAGAAGCCCGAGACAGAGCAATCAGAGAAGTCAAAGGAAAACCTGGTAAATGGAGTCATGAAACTCAAGAGAAAACTATTTCAAGAAGGAGGAATTAGACCTGGCGCGGTGGCTCACACCTGTAATCCTAGTACTCTGTGAGGCCAAGGCAGGAGGATCTATTGAGCTCAGGAGTTCGAGATCAGCCTGAGCAAGACACTGTCTCTACTAAAAATAGAAAAAATTAGCCAGTGTAAGGGGAAACCCGTTTGTATAGGCAAGAGGTTTCTTAGGCCCAACCAAGATGACTGCTGGCATGTTTTCCACTGCCCTTCCAGTAAGGCATGAGCCAGCAGGGTTATGTAACCATGATGTCACCTCCTATGTAAAACCCATGTGATCATGCTTTCACTTGGCATGTTGGTACTATTGTTCTGAGCCATATATAAGTGCTCACCATATTCTCACTGTGGCTGCGTCACCCCAGCAATAAAGAATATGTCTCATCTACCTGCTGTCACTCATCTCTTCTTTCAATTCCCAGAACCTGCTCCAGTACCTTCACTGGCCGCAGAGCTCCCTCCCCACAGCCAGGCATAAATATAGAAACAAAAATTTAGCCAGACGTGGTGGTAGTCCCAGCTACTCTGGAGGTTGAGGCAAGAGGTCGCTTGAGCCCAGGAGTTGGAGGTTGCTGTGAGTTAGGCTGACGCCACGGCACTCTGGCCAGGTTAACAAAGTGAGACTGTCTCAAAAAAAAAAAAAAAGAGTAATCAGTCAGCAAAATCAAATGCTGCTAGAAGACAATGATAAGAAGGCCTGGTAAGTGCCACTGGAGATCCGTAGTGACTTTGGCAAGATTAGTTTCAGAGGTGTGTGGGGGGCAGATGCCAAGTCACAGGGGTCAGCAGGGGCAGGACACAGCAGGGGCAGCCAATCCTGCAAGAAGCCAGTCAGAGACAAGGGGCTGGGCAGTAGCTGGATTGGAACGTGGGGTGGATGGAGGGTTGTTCTACTTTGTCTAGGTTTCCAGAGACCTGAGCATGTTTAAGTGCTGAGAGTAGGAAGTCAGAGGAGAGGAGGCTGTGGGAGCCCCAAAAACGTGTAACGTGGGCCAGGCTGGGCTGAAAGGGACCCCAGGCTCCCCAGGGTGGAAACCAAACCCTCAGGGTCTCAGAGCAGCCAGAGCTTACCGTCCCAGTGAGGAGGAGAGGGAAGAGAAGGAGAAAGGGACTAAGGGACTCTTGTAAGTTATACAGCTGTGGCCATGACGATTTGTGAGTTACTAGTACCAGGCCCCAATCAGAGCACCATCAGTTGGGGGTAATGTGATTAAAACTTATTAAGTTATTCTGTAAAAACAAAGCTGATATAGAGCAGGGACCCTCCCCTCCGTCCAGCATGGAAATAAAGGAAAAATCTTCAGTCCCTTCAAGAGAAATTCCAGGCACCTAGCTCGCCTTGAGGAATAAATAACCCGCTGAGTAAGAAGGTAATAAGCAGTTTACGCAATAACCACCGAGTAGGTTAAAGTCACAAGATGTTTGATTTGCTATAGAAACAGAAGATAACGTCTTGACATATGTCCCTGAGTTGTTTTCCAGAAACCCAGACCCCCACCTGGGTGGAAAATGCTGCCCGCTGTCACACAGAGCTCAGATAAGGGGAATGAAGACCGAACTCTGATCATTTTCTTCTAAATTTCTTCTTGAGAAGCCTAAAGAAAGTCACACCCACAGGCCAAATCTTAACATTCCTTTCTGCTGACCCTGTTTTTAGACAAAGCCTCGCTTCCTTAACCAACTGCAAATCAAAGGATGTCTGAATCCCCCTACAACGACCCTGTAAGCTCCCTATTCATGATATCCTGCTTTTGGGGGGCCAAACCAATTATAACCTCCATGTATCGATTAACAATTTTGACTGTAACTTCTGCTTTCCTGAAATGTACCCCTGCCTTTGAAAATCGTTGCTCAGAAGCCAGTGGGGAGTTTGGGTCCAGAGCACTCTCATTGTGGGGCACCATCATGCAGTCATGCTTCACTTTCTCTCACTGCAGATCTCAGCGTCAGTGTTTGGCTTTGCTGCACCAGGTGGGCTGACTCAAGTTAAGTTCAGTAACAAAGCTTTTGATTTTTTTTTTAATGAAATAAATGATCATTTAAATACTTAGAAGAGGGTCCCCACTGGCAGCCTGTAAATCAATCCAGCTGGCATATAATAAATGTTTTGCCTAAATAGTGTTTAAAAATTTAAGAAATTTCACATTAAAGTCTAGACTTCTGAATTCACTGAAACTTGAAGATCTGGCGACACCAGCACCACATGGCATCCATCAGATGGCTGAGTGGCCTCATCGAAAAGGGACAAACGCTCTCCATGCAGCTCGTCATAGCCTCACCCAGCCTCTTTGCTGACCTGCCTGGGTCCTAGTGGCAGCTTCTCCCACTCTTGCACTAAGTTGGATTCGAAGGTGCTGCTGTCAGGTCCAGCCCTACTTTATGATGGGGCACCTTCTTGTTCTGAGCAGGGCATGGAGGATAAATACAGCAGCGGCTGCGACACTATGCCTGCTCACACAGCTCAGGAGCTGGGAGGCAGGCGGAGCTCTACTCTTAGCAGGATGGGGCTGCTGGCACTCTTTGACAGTACAGATTTAACTTTGCATTTAGCAAATATTCCAGCTGTCTACTCGTCCCACACACCCACTGACGAACAAAAGCACATTCAGAATGGATGCTCGACTTGCTATAGAAATTGTGACACAAATTTCCTGGAGTTTGACGTTGTATTGTGGCACATTGCTTGAGCACTCAGGCCAGACCACCGGAGAGGGCAGGGAGGAAAATAGTATAACACAAAAACAATTTAAAAGAGCACCAGAATGTTTTTGGCAATAGCAGTCTCGTTGCATTCCTTTTTCTTTACAAGCTGGAGTCGTTTCCAATATTGTGCCGATATCTGACCTTGTCTTTGCCAGGATCAACCGAAGATATAGATTAAAACAATAAAGCAGGTATGACCTGGAGGGCTCAGAAGATTTATTTGTTTTGCTAAAACTCTTGCAGCTGATCATTTGGCCAATGTAAGCATCTGCCTGCCTGTGTCCCTTGAGGGTACTATTTTAAGGAGAAGGTGTTCTATGGCACAGAGGCTTTTTTCACTATTGAGCCTTCCCCTGGTTCCTTCTGCAAAGAGAATAGGCAAAATAAATTTGATAAAGTTTTAATGCAGACTGGAAAAGGCATTTCACATAAAAGGATGACCTTTATCTTTTGCAGTAGAATTAATTTTCATTGAATAAGAAGCAAAGAAAGATGAAAACACCTGAGGCCCCAAGAAATTTCGTACAATAAGACAAAACTAGAATACTCCTGTTTTGAGAACTAGTACTTAATGCTGCTGTGACAAGTCTGTGTTGTAGCCTTTACATTTTGTTCCAAAAGCATGTATTCACACTTTAACAATTACAGTGTGGGAAGAATCACCTCTCTGGATAACTAGAATCTGGAATAAATGAATATAATTATAGATAGGCTGGCCAAGAGGTATATATCTTCTTTTCACATTCAGTACTCTGTGTCTTTTTATGTATTATGTATGTAAATACACAAGTACTATACGGCTTCCACTAAGCAATGCATCTGGTTTCCAGCAGGCAAGAAGAATCAAATCACTATGTTTCCCTGTGGACTTAAGGGTATTTGATTTTCCTTAACAAATAATCTTTAACAGCCACATGCACCAACATGTAGGGGGTGGGAATACTTGCATTTGGAACAAAAGAATACATAAGTTCAAATGCAGGCTGCTATGCTTCAAATGTTTGTCCCCTCCAAAATGCATATTGAAACTCAATCCCCAATATGGCAGTATCGAGAAGTAAAGTCTTTAAGATGTGATTGGGTCATGAGGGCTCTGCCCTCCCAAATGGATTAATTCATTCACGGATTAATGGGTTAATGGATGCATGAGTTATTATGGGAGCAGGACTGATGGCTTTTTAAGGAGAGGAAAAGAGACCTGAGCTACCACGCTCAGTACCCTTGCCATGTAATACTCCACACAGCCCCGGGACTCTGCAGAGTCCCCACCACCAAGGCCCTCACCGGCTGTGACCTCTAGACCTTGGATTTCTCAGCCACCATAACTGTAAGAAATAAATTTCTTTTCTTTATAAATTACCCAGTTTCAAGTATTCTAAGTGACAGAAAACTGACTAAGACACAGGCAAAATTTATCCATGGAGATAAAACGTAGATAAGTGGTTACCTCTGGCAGGAGTCGGTGGGACGGACTGGTGAGGGGGGACGGTGGGGGAAGGTGTGATCTAGCCTTAGGGTGCTGGAACTGTTCTCTCTCTTCCTCTGGGTGCTGATTCCACATGTGTATCCATACATAAGATTTCATTAAGCTGTGCAGTTAAGATTAGTGCATCTTATGTTTACCTCAATAAAAAAGTAAAAGGCAAAATAATAATAACAATCTTTCAATCTTGGATCAAAAGAGATCATATATAAGACTACCTGGCATTATTCCTAGCACATAATAAATGGTGGTTAATCCATGTTCATTTCTCTCCTTTGTTTTCATTCCAAGGAAAATATTTGGCAAAAAATGTTAACATTACAAACATGAAGTTTAAATAATCACCCTTTTTTGGCCTGCACAGATGGGGTCACACTGCAAACTGACGCATCCTGGGGTACAGGCGGCATACAGAGTAGGCTCCTCATCCACCCTACCCTGCCTTGCCTGAGTGGATCCCAGCATGGATTTTCAGCTGGACACTGGGCTTTTGTGGAATCTCCAAGGTCCTGCACACAGCCACCGGGCCATGCTTGCTTCTTCCCCAGCAAGGAGGATCCCATTGGCCTTGTGCACCCTAGATACCGCCATATCCAAAAATATATAAAACAATGGCACATTTGAATGAATGAAAGCAGATTGTGATTTCTAAAAGGCTTTTGGCAAGGGCTTACCATTCAAAACCTTTACCTGGACCTTTCTTTTCCGCTTGGAAAGTTTAGGTAGGGCAGAGGCCCAAAACATACTTCAAGAAATGGATCTTTGAGAACAAAAGTCACCATGAGATTAGGTGATCTGGACATGAACTGATCCAGTGAATCTTTCTGGTCTGCGATGTAAACAGATTGCCTCTTGGCAACTATTAGTCAATGCTTGTTATGTTTGAGCAGCATTGATTTCTTTGTCTTTCTGAAACAGCCTTGTTTTTCATACTCAGTTTCAAGACAAACAAAAGAAACAGTTTGGGGAAACTAGCCGTGTTTCAGTCAATTTCTTACATCTGTCTTTCACACTGAGAACAGGGACTCTAGGCCAAAGCTATCGAGGGCCACAAGAAATAATGAAATGACACCTTGAAAGTCAGTTCTTTGACTTCCACAAGACCATTTACTGCAATAAGAAGGGTACTTCTGGAATAGCAGCCCAGGAGCTTGCAGAAAATCAGTGGGACTTCCAAAGATGGGAAGTTCATAGAGTCCCGGGCTCAATGTGCCAAGCTATGATCAAAATGGATTTCCTGGCTCAAAGCAGAATGATGGAAAAGCTGGTCTTCCTTAGAGAAGTAAGACAAAATCTCAGAAGCTTGATACGATAGGATCTGTAAGTGGTTCCCCAGAGTAGGGATCCAAGGTGTTAGAGGTTCCTGCAAGAGATGAGGCTGGAGAAGTTGGAGTAGAGAAGGTTAATAGAGCAAGGGCAGCAGGATCAGAACATTGTAGAATCATAACAGGCACTGGTACAATAAAGAATGGGAACTGAGACGCTTAGACACTAACCTTGAATGTATGACTGGATGGAATAGCTGACTGTTTGGGGTTTTAATTGAAAGTGTGATGCTGAAACATGTTTCCAACCTTTTCTGACATTGTTGTTTAAATGAGTGAGGAGACACTCCCTGCTTGGCACACCGTGTTTCTGCCTTCATGCTGAAGGTGCTGCTAGCAGACCCCATCCTACAGACACAGATGAGTGCACACGGACGTCATGACAGTTAAGGCATGGACTAAGTAAAATACACATTGAGGCCATGTCCGAATGGAGCCAGTAATTCAAACACTTTGGGGAAAACATTTTTGTTTTGGTGGGGGTGAGGGAACTTGTTTGTCTACTCAAGCAACAAGAAAAACCCATTTGTCTACACTGCAGATAGTGATCCTATCTAAGTGCTGAATCCTGGGATCATGGGATATTAAAAGAAGGCATCAGTTATTTCTCAAAAGAGCTCTCTGGATGGGGTTTACCCATCTCTTCTCAGACCAGGGGTCATAGAAACTAGACCACAGTAACTGCTAAGCCAGAGTAGTGCAATGTTCCAGTTTCAGGGAATTTTTTTGGACCTTTTAAGGACCACAAATGTCAACCCACCACGTGTTTTGTTTTGTTTTGTTTTTTTCATTTGCGGACATTCTAAAGCTCAATTTGAATTTGATTGTCTTAGAGTCTAATAACTCACTTAGATAGCAACATATCTAAATTAGAGCACAAACAGTTGAAAGAGTAAGATACAATTAACAAAGGTACCTAGTTTACAATCACAAAGAAACAGTTCAGTTTATTTCAACTGAGATCTGTTGAATGACTTAGACATCAGGAAAATCATTATCATCAATAATAAGCATTTTCTAAGCAATAACTTTGTGGTAGACACCTAGGCTACATACAAAGACATATAAGGCTCGGAAAGTCTATAAATACCAACCACACTGCAAAGCCACACAAGGCATATGTTGGTACTAGTTAGAAAAGTGGGTGATTAAAAAGGCTTTGGGCAAACAAATTTTCAGGTAGTAAGTAAAACTTGAGTTGAGCCTCACAAAAGACAAAGCATTTAAGCATCCTGGAAGTAAAGGGGTAAATATTACAGGTAAAAGAAGCTACTTGAAAGCATGAGATTGTCTGAGTGTTGCTTTGTTTGGCAGGAGACCTCCTGTAGAAGAGCAATGGGAAACACAGCTGTGAAGTGAAAAATTCAGCTTACCCAAAGAGAGGTCTGGCCTCTGCCCGCAGGTACTAGGAGCTGATCTCTAGGCCCCTAAAATGCCTGATAGGACAGTCTTTGTTGCTGGGGGGTTTTAGCTACTGATAGCCTAGCAATGTGATTTATGATGAGGGCCTTAGGGCCATACACCATCAGTTATGACCTCCAGAGGAACGACTAAGGGGACCAGTCTAATCTCAAATCTCCAGAAATGGCTGGAAACCAACGGACAGCTATGCGGGCAGGATGTGATTAAGCCCCAGTGAAAACTCTGAACACCGGAGGTCCAAGTGATCTTTCATGGCAATACCTTGTGTGTCTTGTCACACGTGGTGGCCAGGAGGAGGCAGTGCTGTCCACAACTCCAGAAGGAGAGAAGGACTGGCAGGTCTGTACTTGGACTCCTCCTGGACTATGCCCTATGTGTCTCTTCCCTTGGCTGATTTCAATTTGTATCCTTTTGCTGTAATAAAACTTGAATAATAAGTATAATACTGTCTTGAGTTCTCTGAGCCATTCTAGTGAATTACCAAACCTAAGCGTGGTTTTGAGAGTCCCTAGATTTGTAATCAGCTGGTCTTAAATAAGAATGATCATGGGGCTTACCAAGCTTTCAGCTGATGTCCAAAGTGAGGGCAGTCGTGTGGGGCTGTTCCCTCAAACTGCACAGTTGGCCAAACTCATTGCAAAGGCTGAAGACCTCTGTTATGTGAGACATTGAATGCAAGCCTGAAGAGTGTGGACATCACACTATAGGCAATTAAATTCTTGAGCAAAGTATAGTTTCATCTCATAATAGTGCAAGAGAAAGAAAGCTAGGAGAATATTTTTTTGCCCAGATGTAGGAAGACGGTCTGAACCAGGGCTGAGGCAGTACAGGAAAGGTTGTATGAATGATAACATTGATTGAGAGCATACACCATGCCAGGCATCGTAAGTACTCCATATGCTTTTAATCCTTAAAATATTCTTATATGGCAGGCAACGTTATCACCCCCGTTTTACAGACGAGAAACACTGAACTTGAGCCCAGGAGTTTGAGGTTGCTGTGAGCTAGGCTGACGCCATGGCGCTCTATCCTGGGCAACAGAGTGAGACTCTGTCTCAAAAAAAAAAAAAAAAAAAAAACACTGAAGCACAGAGAAAGTAACTAATTTGCCCAAAATCATCCAGCAGGAAAGTGGCAGAGATGAAATTTGAACCCAGCTGGAATCTGACTGCAGAGCTTGATTTGTAATCACTCTACCACACAAGCTCTACTGCACGTCAGATGATATGGCAAAAGGATAAACAGGATTTGCTGCATATAAGAGGAAAAATCCAGGAAGAAGACAGGTCAACTCTAGGGTTTCTCATACTGATAAAGAGAAAGATGTGGGTGCCCTTACAGCCCAACTCTTCTATTTTACCATGAGCAAAAAGGACATGAGCCCAGGAGATATGGGTCTTGGGCCCAAATCTGCCACCAACAAGGGGATCTTGGCTAAGTCACTTAACTTTCCTGGGCCTAAGGATCCTCTTCAGTTGGAGTAAATCTCTAAATTCCCTGCCAGCCACAAGAAGCAACATAGTGAGTGGGCAGCAGCGTGAGCTCTTAAATCAAACAGGTTTGGGTCCTGGTCCTGCATTTACCAGCTATATGACCTTGGGCAAGTCACTGAGCCTTGGCATTCTCATCTGGGAAATGAGGATGATAATAATATCTGGGTCATAGGAATCTTGTGAGGATAACAAATAATCTACGTCAAGCCCTTAGCACAATGCCTGACATATGACTAAAGATTTGATACATGGTGGATTTATGGTTAGTTTTTTAGCTTTAACATGCTATGAGATAATGCAGAACTCGTTAGCCCCGAAACCGCCATTCCAGATAATTCCACTGGCCAAACTCGGAGGTGAATAATTAATTTGTTGATCCTTATTGATAAAGATATGAGAGAAACTAACATATTGTAGCTACCCGTGATGCAGGTATACCATTCTGTTATTCTACAATGAATGTGGCATTCATTGTTGTCCAGTGCTGTGGTGATACAGTAAGCATAAAAGTTCACACTGACACATAACAAAATTGTGAACAATAAACAGACAACATTAAAAGATGAAGATTCAGCATCACATCAGACTTTGACCGAAACACAAGTTAATCAGCACATCTATACAGCATAACAAAAGCAGAACTTTCGTTACAATCAAGTCATAGATGCCTAAGTACATAATCCATTTTTTATCAACTCCAAGCAAAATTTACTTCAAATTTAGCCAAAGGATTCGTTCAGTTTTCTATTTTTTTGCTTCAACAGTGGCTATCAGAGATAGCATCACGACCCTCACCCACATTTCTGTATAATGAGCTTAACTTTTGTGAATAAAGGAAAATCTTTTAAATCTGGGGATTACTGAAAATCAGAATCCCTACTTCCTATGTATTTAGTGCCCTATATTTACCCAGTAATTGTGAGATATGTTAAAAGTTATCTTTTTTTGCTGGGAGTACATCTGGGTCTAAACACATGTTCAGTGGTACCAAATTAAAGGCACGGGTAAGAAAAGCCTAAAACAGAGATAAAAGTGAAATGCAAAGCAAATGTGGTTTAATTACATTGTAATGTATGACAGCAACTTTAATTTATGATGCAGTGTTTTCCAGTAGTGAAAGAAAACACACGGAATTGTATGTGCACAATAGTTTCATCAATATTAACCTCATAATGCGGTATTTTCCAGTAATGAATGGAAAGAAAAGGAATTGTGTAAGTTGCAGTAACTCATTCAGTGAACTTACAAGCAGCAGGTTGAGCAATGACGGTGAAATGGGAGAAGCATCGTTCCTTCTTCAGCGTGGTTATTGATCTCGGTCTTTCTATTTATTACTAGAGTACAAGCTCCCAGGGTGTCGGGGTAGAGATCCTGTCTATCACCGTTGGCCTCACGACCTCCAGAGCTCCAGTGCTAACAGTGCCTGGCCCAGACAGGGTTCTCAATAATTGTGCATTGAAAAAAAAAATGAATCATAAATATTTTCTAAATCTATTTTCCGTTTGCCCGATGGCTAACAAAACATTTCATTGTTCCCTTCTCAATTTATACAATTAAAACTGAAATCGGAAATTGGAATGACGATCGATGTCATAATGTTGTCTAATTATTGTTCTGCATTTGCTGCCTTCTCTTTCACAACTCATCTCCTTCCCTCCCCGGCCACGGGGAAAAGGAAAATACCAATGTGAATAAAAGGTTTAGAGGTCATTGAACCAAGTGCCTGAGAGTCTGACCATAAAAATAAAAGTATAAAACCGGTTTGTTTCCCTTATTATTGAATAAAGCCAACTTTCAGTCAAATTAGTAGATATTTCCTGGGTGCTAATGACGAAAAAAGACACAGGCACAGAGGAGGTTACTAAGATTTGCTCTCCGGGAGCTTACAACGCAGGAAAGTTAGAATGTTAATATAAATGGTGAGCTTCTATTAATTCCCAGCTTTGTTCCCACTAAATTTTAATATTATTCTATGTCTAAGGAATATCCATTCATCAACAGTCGCTCGCATACATCTCCCGTCGTTTCCACTTTGTGGACTAATAATGATCTATAATTTTGTCAAGGGTGATGCAGGGCTTGGTCAGGACATCCACTACCTGACATGGTGTGCTGGTGCCAGAAAGCCCACCTGGTCACTGAAAAGGAGCAATGAGGTAGAAAAAAGTTAAATAAGGCAAAATAATTGGCAAGACCTAACTGAGCAATGGTACCTCCTTGTTCAGCGCAATTTTTTGAAGCTCTCAGAAATCTGAGCCAGGGAGATCAGAAAGTGATGGGCCAGTTAACTACTTTAGAAAATATTTAGTTGTTTGTAACATGTTTGATTGGGTTTTGTTGTTGTTGTTGTTTTGGTTTGGTTTAGTTTGGGGGTTTGGGTGTTGGTTTTGTTTGTTTGTTGCTTAGCTTCGTTTTAAACTGTGCTGGCATATTCAAAGCTAGGGCAGCTTGTTTGAGAAGCACTCCATCCCCTAACATCTGGACTCTCCCATTTCTGTCTATCAAATGAGTGAGTTTATATAACAAGAGATTTACATGGAAGGAGACAGCTGGGCAAACTCATTTAGAGAAGCCCCAGGTCGAGGTGAATTTGCTTGCCGGTTATCCTGATTCCTACCTACATCCGAGATCTTTTACTTCTTGGTTAGTAGTGCTTTCATTTCTTCAGATAAATTACTTTGAGTTTATACTAGACTGTGGGTAAGAGGCTCTTCTGCCTTTTTCTCCCAGGAGAGAGTCTCCGTTGGTGACATGGCATGGCTCTGAGCCTGTCTTTAAACTCTATGCCTCAGTTTCACCCCCTGTAAAACAAGAAAGGTCCCTTGACCCCCAGTTATGGACTGTTTTGAGTACCTGCAGCAAACTGCAAATCATTTGCCATTTCAACCTCACAGTTTACAACTTCAATTTGTGAGTTTTTTCTCTGTACTTTCAAAATATGCCCCCAAGCAAGGCGATCTTGGTTCAGCTGCATCGCAGATGTGGCCATTATATCCTTTGTTACAGAAGGAGAGAACTACAGAGCCTACTCAGATTTTAAAAACATTCACTGAGATGAAGAAGTATACCTTTCTAAAGCAATTTCCTGCTGTTTTTGCTAAACTGGATGCCTTTTAGCTCTAAGAAATTGATTTAAGTTAAAAAAAAAACCACATAATACAGTGGTGGGGGTGGAGGGACTTAACTGAATCGCACCAGCGTATTTATTAACAACATGCCTAAGTGGTGAGCTCGCCACTTAACTCAAATGCCTTTTCTTCTTTTGCAGATATTATTTACTCGCCACCCACTGACAGTCATGCACAAATTGTACAGTACTGTGGATTGCTCCATCTCTCTGCCTTTTGAGTTGAAATCCTAACTCCAGTTATGTTAATTTACCTGAAAAAAGATGTACCCACTCAGGTAACTCTGAGATTGGCAAGGTTGGCCTTGTCTTAGGTCACGGCAACTTGTTTCAGTAGCAAGCCTACTTTCAGGTATGAATTACAATGGTTAATTATCCTCAAGGTAAAGGACTCACAGGGCCCAATCTTCACGTCTGCCGCATCGTTTGTCATACACAGTAAGCAGGGTATTAGTTTGTATTGTTTGCCTGGCCATAATGGATTTGTACCAAGCCAAGCACAGTCCCTAACCCTGCGTCCCCTGGCCTTTACTGACCTAGCACTTTCGTCACGGACATTGACGCCTCCCCTAACTTGAGACACTTATTATGGGAACCAGGACCTCCTAGGGTGTGTTAAATAGGCCCACCTCCTACCATGCAGAACTTTGCCATTTAGTTGGTGTGATCAGTGGCAACTTTGTTAGTTCAGAGAGCTCCTGGGCTTTGTACTTTGGTGGGTTTTGTGGGGCATTTTGTTCCCAAGAGGTGGCTATTATCTGCTTCACAGGGAGTTTTTTTCCTAAACAGGAGGTGGTGCGTGAACAGTTTTACCATGTCCTCCTCTACTCTTGGGGATTAAAAATCTAAAGTTATTTGAATCTTTAGACTGTTGGAAGAAGCAAATCAACTAAGATTGCCATTCTGTCTACAGGGTAAAAAGAATCAGAGTGATTTACTGGGCACATTTAACACTCATTTTACTTGCAGGAAGCTTGGGACCCCCCCTGGAGGGATAAAGAATGAATATTTATTGCAGTCTAATAATAGCAGAAAAATCAGATTTTGCATTTTTTCAGTGAAAGAAATGAGGTGATATTTTTATATTTCCCTTGGGAATTTCTGTCTCAATAGCCATTTTTGATATACATATTCAGAATCTACCCTGATAATACTGTATGCTAAATACTTATAAATACAGCATGTTTGGGGCTATATTGCTATTTCTTGCATTAATTGTTAATTGAGGAATACAAAATGCAGCCAGGCTTCCAACCAATATTTACAGAGCACCTACCATGTCCCAGGCACCGGGCTAGGCACCAGGGGATGTAAAAATAAACAAAATCCAGTTACCCCACACAGAATCACATAATCCTGTTAGATAAAGAGAAATGTATACAATTAATCACATGTGTGCTAGTCGAACATAAAAGTCAGGCTTGCTATGGCCAAGAGAAGGTGTAAAGGGTCACACAGGAAGTATTGACATGTTTCTGTCCAAAAAGGGGTACCTTTCATTTGGAAAGTTACTCATCCCCCAAAAAGGAAGACATGGAAGATGCCTCCATGTCTATAGAACAGGACAGGAAAGGACCCCACAGGATTATGAAAATGAACCACTAGATTAGTTTGGTTCTTCATCCTTGAGCTGCCTTTGAGGATATGGATGAAAGCATAGACCCTCTGCTAGAAAAGGCACATATATACTCAGTCTTGCATTTTTATATAAATACTCATAATCACATAGTCATTATAATTATATATACATATCTAATTTCACGGATTCATGGACCACTTGAAAATTATACATGGACTATCTAGAACACCAAATTTAGATAAGCAGAAAAAAGAGCCAACAATGACATTCTAGTAAATATCAATATTTAAAGGTAAAAATAAAAGCATTCAAGGGAAGTCAAGCACAGGAAAGCCATTGAAAGAAACTGTGGCATCATCAGAATTGAGTTGGATTGTGGGGCCTGGTCATCCAGGGCAGCTATCTGGGTCATTAGTCCCCTCTGGTTGATAAATTATCCATGCAAATGCAACAAGATGGAGTAACCTATATTTACCACAACTCCTCTAGAGGGGCTTACCATTACAATTGAAATGGAATACTTAGCTAGCCCACTTGGGAAGGGGAATGACTGCTTTGAAGGACAGGCTCTATAATAAAAGACAGCTCCCAAACTGCCTTCCGAGGAAGGCAGGTTAGATTAACTACTTTTGCCTTGCTGAGTAGACTTGTAAGTTTGGGGCCAAAGCTGTGAACTGCTTGGGGTGGGGCTGGGGTGGTGGAACCGGGGAGGCTTTTCTGCCTTCAAGTCTGCATAGTACATAGTACTCATCCCCTCCTCATCACAACCGTCATCATGGTCTTCATTGTCAACATCCTCACTAACACTGGCTCTACTCCAGGCACTGTCTAAACACTTTCCATGGACTAACTCATTCACTGAATCCTCACACCATACTATGATGCAGCTGTTATGATGCCCAGTTTACAGATGAGGAAGAATGGAAGAGCAGGGATTTACAGGAGCCTATCTCTAGAGCCCTCTTTCTTAGCCACAAGACGATACTGACAACATTCAAACAAAAATAGTTTTAAAGGACAGAAAACTTTGGATCTGCCCAGGTTGTCCATATGCTTTGGTTTGAACCCATGTTTTAGACCTTCCTTGAGTCAGAGAAGATGGAGGAGAAACAAAAGAGCATCATGTCCTAGAAGCCAAGGGACAAAAAGGAAAGAGTGATCACCTTCACAAAGTTTTGAGAGACATTAACTAGAGTGAGTACTACAGAGTAACCATTGGCTTACGTCGTGGCCTTGGTGAGGGCAATTCCTGCAGAGCGATGAGGGAGCCAGGTCGAAGCGGGTGGAGGAACAAATGAGAGGTGGAGAGGAGTCAGTGACTACGTACTACTTTTTCAACTTCTTTAGACAGAAGGACAGAAAACAAATGTACTTCAGGATGAAGAACTTCAAATTAAACCCCCCTGCCCTGCTCTTTCGTAGGGGAACTAACATTTGTGGCACTCCTATTAAAAGCAGGCACTAAGTTCCTCATATTCACTATCTTATTATACTTAATTTTCACAATAGCCTTGT
This sequence comes from Lepilemur ruficaudatus, assembly GCA_963574885.1. Lineage (NCBI taxonomy): Eukaryota > Metazoa > Chordata > Mammalia > Primates > Lepilemuridae > Lepilemur > Lepilemur ruficaudatus. The sequence goes on from CAUYRT010060859.1 coordinate 29,774, forward strand.
TAGGGTTATTTCCCTTATTTTACAGATGAGAATACAGAGGCTCAAAGAGACTGAGTCACACAGCCAAGAAAGTGACAGAAGCCAAAGCTGAACTCAGCATGGTCTGGTTCCAAAGATCTTGAGATTTTCACTCAAACGAAGGAAAGGAAGATTGCACATATTGTAAACTGAGGTGAAAGAGCTAGAACCAAAGGAGAGACTGGGGGCATGGGGTGCAGTGGAGAAAGTAGATAATTGATGGAGCAAAGCCCACTAATTTCTTCCTTTCTTCTGGGTCTTTCCTTTAGCTACTACATCTCCTAAATGTGATAAAAAGCCCATTGACTTCTCCAGCTACAGCCTCATTTTTCTACTCTGCTTCAGAGCAAAACTCCTTGAAATAGTTGTCCATACTTTCTGTCTTCCTCCACTTCCTTCCACCCTATTGTCCTCTGAACACACTCCAAAGTAGGCTTTTTCTCCTCCACACTCCACTAAGACTGCTCTTGTTAAGGCCACCAGGAATCTCTAAATTGCCACCTACAGTGAATGATTTAAGAATCAACCTTGTCTTGCTTGACCAGCCATAGTATTTAGCACAGGTGATCACAGTTCACTCCCTTCTGTGAGGGTTTACTTTCCTCACTTGGCTTCGGGGTCACCACCTAATCTTGATTCCTGCTACCCCTTTGCAGTCCCCTGTGCTGCTTGTCTTCTCCGCGCCCACTTCCCCCCCAATCTCAACGTCAAGGGACCACAGAGCTCAGTATGCAGACCTCTCTTCTTTTGTATCCACACTCACTGTCCTAGAGGAGCTCACGCAGTCTCATGGTTTAAATATATAATCTGTATACTAATGACTCTCAACGTTACATATCCAGTCTGGAACCCCGCCTTGAACTCAAAATTTGTATATCCAATTGCCTAACTGATACTTCCACTTGGATAGCTAATAGTCTTCTCAAAATAACATGTCCTAAGTCTTGATTTTTCTTCTCTAAAGCTACTTCTCCCCAAGTCTTTCTTACTAAACAGCAACTTCAATCTTACAATGACTCAGGCCAAAAATCTAAAAGATATCTTTGATTCCTTTCTTTCTTTCGCATCCCATATCCAAGAACTAATCTGAGAGCAAACCCTGTAAGATCTAACTCTAAAATAAATCCATTTTCAGACCACTTCTCATTCATCCATTGCTATATCCCTCACTGAAGCCAGCATCAGCCTTCATATGGACTTAACCTCCTAACTGCTCATTCTGGCTCCACATTTACCTCTCCTACAGTCTTCTCTAAGCAGCAACCAAAATATTTCTTTTAAAACAAAAGTCAGATCCTATTATTCCTTTGCTGAACCTTCCAAGTGCTTCTCACATCATTCAGAATAAAATCTACAGTCCTCACCAAGGCGTCCAAGACCATGAGTAAGCTTAGCCCAACTATCTCCTTACCTTCTGCTTCTCTGCCCCACTGTCCCACTTATTACATATTTGTTCAATGTCTAAATGAAAGGAGGCAGAAGGATGGAATCCAGAACCCAAGTGGAGAGGTTGGCCTCAGAAAGTGGAAGGCACAGCTCTTCCTTTTGCAGAATAAGGAAAAACCTGGAGTTGGGCCTTTATCTGGTAAGTTTCATGATAGCTGAAAGTGCGGGAAGTTGGTCAATTTCATACTTTAGAACCTGTAATTGGGAAGACATGATGGTGAAGCAAGGTGATCCATTGAGAATGAAGAGAGAAAGATTAAGAAAGGATGTAAAGAAAGCAGTAGAGACTAGAAATGGCCAGCACAGCAATCAGGAATAAATAAAATGATTGCCAAACAACTATAGTGAGGTGGTCCAGAAATACCCAGGTCAATGGCTGGGACTACAACCTGGATCCCAAGACAGATGGAGGCTTCAAACTTCAGCTTCGGAAATCACTGGTATATGTGGTGGTGGTGGAAGTGGGGAGCTGGAACTAAATCAGAGAGTAAAAAGCATGCCAAAGACAGAGCCCAAGGAACTGTCAATGTCCAACCTGTGCGTGAAGGATACAAAGCTGCTGAAAACAATAAGAGGTGAACCAGCAGAGAGGGAGTGAGGAAATCTGAGGAGGAGAGAGTTTCAAAAAGAAGAGGGATGTCAGCCATGTCGAATGCTGGAAAAAGGTCTAAAAGAAGAACCAATTATTCCAACTGGTTATTAAAGAATTACGGGTTTGGCAAATTATTGTGCTACCAGATGTTTACTGATTCCATTGCATTAAAACAATGTTTCATTTACTTGTTAAACTGCTAGTCAGTAGTTTTCAAAGCTGGTTGCACAGAAGAATCCACCAGTGAGCTTTTAAAATACCAATGCCCGAATCTTCTCCCAGAATAATTACAGCAGAATATCTGAGAGGTGGGGCCCAGGCATACATTTATTATTAAAGCCCCCCTGGTAATGTGCAGCCAGGATGGGAAGTTCTGTGCAGGGGAAGCTGGGCTTTCTATAGTAACCACTCCTGCCTTCAACCTCTGACACATAGTGACTTCTGCTAAAGGGACTGAGAGTTACAGAAATCCTAGTGCAAATGAGAACTGACCCTTGAAAATCCATGCAAGTGGAACATACGATTTTAAAACAAAATGTAAAATTTCCATGGCTTCAGCAATTAGCTCTCAGAAAAGAACATTTCAGAGAAACAAGTTAAATAGAAATGCATGAACAAACCAAATCAGCTTTTATTATGGATATTGTATTTCAATATGGCATTACTTATTATACAGTAGGCAGTTGTTTTTTTGTTTTTCTTGCATTAGGTCATAGGTCCTTTCTGCCACAAGTACTTCCAGGTGTTTGCTGTACTTCTCCATCTAAGCATGCATCACAAAGAGAAATTGCTTCATAGGAACATTTTGATCCCTGTGTATTAATCTCTGATTCTTTGAAAGCTCCTAAAAGGCAGGGGAATTTCAATAGGGTGTTCCTGGGCTTGTGATTATCATCCCCATGAGATCCAATAACCAAGCCAGCTGAGTGCTCCCCATGAGGGGGTTCACCACTGAGCCTTGCTCTGAATGCTCTGGCAAAACCACGCCTGAATGAGTGAGTCTCAATCAGCTACTCCTGTGCAGTTAGTGAGGACTGGGAAATCATCCAAGCTTACCAGAGATACCATCATGTCCATCCACCAGACTAGCTTTGTTGGGACTCATCTTGTATATTAACAAAAGCTTCTTTACTTGCATAAATGTAGGTCTTTGGAATGGATTGTTGTTTTTCCTGTGCCTCATAATCAACAGCAGTGATCAAAAATAACAATCATGCACTGATTTACTGATATCCTGAATAGAATTGTAAGAACTGGCTGGGTGAGGTGGCTCATGCTTGCAATCCTAGCACTTTGGGAGGCCAAGGAGGGAGGACTAAGCTCAGGCATTTGAGGCCAGCCTGAGCAAGAGCAAGATCCCATCTCTACTAAAAATGGAAAAATTAGCCAGGTGTGGTAGCATATGCCTGTAGTCCCAGCTACTCGGAAGGCTGAGGCAGGAGGATCACTTAAGCCCAGGAGTTTGAGGTTGCAGTGAACTGCAATGATGCCAATGCACTCTACCCAGGGCAAGAGAGTGAGACTTTGTCTCAAAAAAAAAAAAAAATTATAGAACGAACAATTTGGAAATCATCTAGTCCTGAATCTCTTTGTCTTTTTTAACCTTAGCTCCACCTGCCAAGAAAATATTGTTGAGCTTTACTTTCAGTAGCTTGAACTATAAAATCAATGTGTGATTTCTGTTCATTTTACAAATACAAAATTTGATAATAAAATCCAATATACTTTTTCAGATCACATGTGATGCATGCTCTGACAGGGGACCATTCCCAATTCTGATGTGCCACCTGTGTCTGCCCCCTTGGACTCACTGATGTAATAACGCTTTTTTATTTTACAGATAAGAAAACTAAGGCTCAGAGACACAGGATGCCAAGAGGCCTGGGATTTAAGCTCATGAAGGCAATGAATGCCATGGCTGGGACTAGATCTAAGGCTTCATAACACCGCTGGCCAGTCCTTTCCACTCCACCACTCTCCCATCAACTGTTCCTACCCTTCCAAAGTCACAATTCTCATTTTGTGTTTTAGTAAATTAATGCCTATCAATTATGCAAATTATCATAAGCCTACATGTGTGTCTAAGTCCCAAAGTGACAGGTTTTAATATAATGGCACTATAACTGTGTCCACAAATGAGGCATGCTGCAAATGAACATGCTTGCTCTGTTTCATCATTAAATGTGTCACTTTGTCATTCTGTTTTTATGGCGCCAGGGCTCTCTGGGAATGCTGGGCTCACATCTCAGGATTCTACCATGGCTCCTCTCTCTGCTTCATGGAAGACTTCAGCTCCATCTACAGCTACATTACAGCCCTGTAGTGGTGGTCCCCAAATTTCTCCTTCCATCTGAGCCTCTGCCCTAAGCTCCTGACACATTTTCCAATTGTCTACTGAATCATCTCCACCTGGAGGTGGATTCCAAAAAGCCAGAAAAATGCCAAGAAGTTGTTACTTGAGGCAACTGGTTACTTTTGTTGGTGTATCTCTTTCTAAGACACAACCATGAGTTCCCAGCTAGTCAATATGATAGCTTCAGAGCTAACGTCCATCAAGTTTCCTTTCCCTCCTCACTCCCTTACCTCTGCACACTCTGAGGGGCAAGGACAGCAATTCTCAGGCTTCCCTATAATCAGCTCCTTAGAATGAGGCCCTTCTTTCTGTGGGTGGGGAGGAAGGAAATGAAGAAAAACAGAAACAACTTAGCATTAGAAATAATTAAGACAGAAGCATGTAACCAACCACTTCAGAGCAAAACTATGATTTAAGCCTTCTGAAAGCTACTCTCACCTTCACTGATTCATTCATTCATTCAACTAATATTTACTGAGCACCTACCATGTGCCAACCATGTTGTAGGCACCTGGGCTACAGCAAGGAACGAAGAGACAAAGTCCTTGCCCTTGCAGAGCTTCTAGTCCAGAGAGGAAGACAGACAGCAACCCACTGAGCCCATATAATTCAACAGTTGGTGATAAGACAGAATAAGAGAGTGTAGACAAATAAGTCTGCATCAGCGATGGACCGTGGAATCCAAGCCAGGTGATGAAAAGAGGCAAGGGAGGGAGGGGAGGGGCAGTCATGTCAATGGGGGGAACATACAGCCTCATACATTGGTGGAGTTGAGAAGCTAAACGGAATTTGATAGAAAAATAGGAGATGGAGGCCAAAGAGTAAAATGTTTACATTGAGACTGGGAAGGGGATCCAATGATGGGCAATGATAATATTAATATTTCTAAAGTGATATGGAAATGAGTAGCTGAGGCAGAACGAAGGACAAGATCATGGGAGAAGATGGGGTCAAAGAACTGATGGGCCAGGGGTTGGACACATCATACTCAGGATATTGAGATCACCCAAAATCACAGCAGAAGCAGCGTTAGAGAGAGACACAGGGAGCCCAGGGCCGAATATGTGTCCTTCCACCGGAGAACTAGATGGGAGTCACAAAGAAAGCTGGAGTCTTAAACAGGTCTCCCAATCTCTAAGGGTCTCAGATGTCTCATAGGAAAATAGAACAGCACAAATAAATAACCAATAAGGTGACTTCTAGCTAAAAGTTCTAGTTTTGGATGCCCCCAAAGGGGCAAGCTGAGACTGTTGATTCAACCCCGGGCCTCCCCCTCCTGACAAGTATTAAGTAAAAAGGGTCAAATTACCAACTGTATCAATTTGACTGTTAAGCAGCATTTAGAATTACGCTGTGCCATCCCTTTATGGGAGCCACTCTGGAGCCTTTCCTAAATAACTTAATTAACCACAAAGGAAAGAAAATTCAATTCTGCCCCCAATACATGTCTCTCTCCTCTTCTGCCACGTCATTCCCACCATTTTTTTTTTTTTTTTTTTTTTTTGAGACAGAGTCTCACTCTGCTGCACGGACTAGAGTGAGTGCCATGGCGTCAGCCTAGCTCACAGCAACCTCAAACTCCTGGGCTCAAGTGATCCTACTGCCTCAGCCTCCCAAATAGCTGGGACTACAGGCATGCGCCACCATGCCCGGCTAATTTTTTCTGTGTATTTTTAGTTGGCCAATTAATTTCTTTCTATTTATAATAGAGACGAGGTCTCGCTCTTGCTCAGGCTGGTTTCGAACTCCTGACCTCGAGCAATCTGCCCGCCTCGGCCTCCCAGAGTGCTAGGATTACAGGCATGAGCCACCGCGCCCAGCCCATTCCCACCATTTAAGAGCTGACAGTGCTCCTTTCTGATCAGGTGTGACTTTCACAACCTGGCACTTAAGAATCTCCACCAAAGATCTTCTCCTAGACATCCAGTCATTCCCAGTGCTCAGGGGACAGATGGCCTCTAACAAGGCTGGTCCGGCCCCTCGCTCCCCGCTGCCCCCACAAAGCAACCCTCTCCCTGCGCACATACTCAGCTCGTCCCTGTGGGGACAGAGTGCTGTCACCCAATCCCTGACACAGACTAGCTCCATGTATAGTCACTGCTCCATATAGAAATGACCTGACTCATCTGCACTTAACTGAGTCCACTTTCAGATACGATGACACACAGTGACTACTGTGATCCAATCCTCATGAAAGGTGGTAGTTTTTTGCTTCGTTTTGTTTTCAGTTAATAATGTCTGATTGTTCTGATTGAAATTCCCACATCCCTTAATGTATCTGTTAAAAGACAATGAGAAGCACATGAAACTATTGGTTAGTGTACACAATTCCCCAATGTTTTACTTCTTTTTCAACTTTCAAATGTTTTATTTTTAGTGTTTTTAAACGTTTTAATACAACAAAGATCTAAAATAGTGTTAAATCTAGATTTAATTTAGAATCAAGATATTCACTTATGTACAATACTATGCTTCAAGGTATGGCTACCACAGGAATTTTCACATCTCAACTTATACCAGTTTCTCTGTGGATTGGGAGACATTTAAGTAGAATTCTCAAAACAAAGCATGTCCATTTTAGTCCACGCTAACTTTGCTTCCCCCATTAAGTACCAGTTTCCACTTTCTTTGTTCCATATCAGAAATACTTCATTGTCCTAACAATCCATAGATTCTCTGAGTGAAAAATTATTAAACATTTTTAAGAGGACATTACTTGGCTGTGATTTTTGTTTTGTGTTTGAACCTGACATTGTGAACATATTGGCCATGTTCAATTCTCCAGACAACCCAGTAGTTCAGACTGAAACAGACCTGAAATAACAACGAATTAACATAGTGTTCCTTCCCCTGCCATGTCAGGCACAGACCTTCCTTATGCTGAAACATGGGTACACTGAGTAAAAAGTCCTTTGGTTGATTTATGGCAGAATGTATTTTAAAATGTTTCAGCTACCAATAAGTTGTTAAGAAATGAAAAAACAATTTCAAAGAACCAGGCCCCACTATCACTCACCTCCTATTTCTCTTATAGACAATGCCTTTACGACAGTTTTGATCTGTTGAAAATGTATATAATTTTTGTGACTTATTAGGATTTATAAGCCTGGAGGGAAATTTCTTAAACTAAATAAACAAAACCTGACAGTAGGTAAAATTTATTTGAGGACTCACACCTGGGGGAAAAAAATCCATTCTCTAAGTCATTATGATTGGAATGTGGTCAAATGAAACAAATCCCAAAGGAGCGCCATGTTCCAGATGTAGCCAGAGTATTTTTAGTCCTAGTCTCCAATTTTGGATGGGGGAACTCACCGTAATACCCAGAAGACTTTACAATAGGGCACTTTTTCAAACCAAAAGCATTTACTATTCCAAATATACTGTATAAGGAATTATATATTTATATCTATCTATATATCTATTATACACATATTCAGATACAGACGTACATCTTATTCTTTCTCTGGCTAGGGTAAGACACACTGTTAACTGCCTAGCAATTGAGAAACAGACTCGACTCCTTGATGGTTCACTTGAAAATATGTTTACTAGAGCCTTATCAAGAATGGATCACTTGGTGTGGCAATCTCCACCAAAATGCTGGCATAGCTGCAAAAAGATGCACAGATCATTTTGATGTGAAACTGTTCATGCACAGCAAATTAAAAATTCATACATCTTGCCCTGCCTCTGTGAAAGCAGAGCCACTGCTTGCAGAGACAGTAGAGACATTGCCTCAGGTGAGCTTGGCTATACCCGCATTTGTGAATTCTAACCAGGTCATAATTATTCAGAAAAAAAGGTATTTCTTCCAAATAAATCTGCTTCACTTCTATATATATCACATTTAAAAATAAATGTAATTGTTCATAAACTTGTCTATAAGTATCAACTAGAAATTATTGTTATGACATTGACATTGCTAATATCTACTAGTCTATGGGTATCAACCTGAACTCTTTTGTTAGTTATACTCATAAGAGATAATGTGAGAAATAATTTTTCCCAATTACTTATCTGCCTGTTAATTTTCACTGTGCTGTTATATAATCATATATGGGTATTTCCTTCTAGTACTTCTCAAGGTTCATTTTTTTCATGTTGAAAATTTAAAGCTGTCCCAAGTTAATTTGGGTGAAGGATCTTGGAATTGGGAATAACAATCCTAACATTCCTCATGCTTAACCAATCTTGCATGAATTCATAAAGAGTTGATCAACATTATACGATTACACACCTCTGAGTCTTTGCCCTTGATGTCCCTTCTGCTCTGAGCGCCCACAGCATGTTGGATAGGATGGCTCTGACCTGGCTTGGATTCCCTGCTCTGCCACTCATCAGCTGTGAAGCTCACAGATTCCTATGTGACAGAGATGGAAACAGTATATTCCTTGCAAATGTGCTGTATGGGTCAAATGAGGTCTCGATGTAGAACATTTAGCAGAGTGCCTAGCAAGTACACACTCGATAATTGTTAGCTATTTTCATTACTGTTTCTCATTCCCCTAACTACTCCTAGTCACCTCTAGCACCCAGAGCTCACCTCTCTCTTAGCACTTACCATTCTTGTCGTCACTGGCTTACTCCTCTGGTTCTGTCTATTCCTCAAGGGCAGAACCGGTCTTATTTGATTTTTTTCTTTTCTAGTGCCCAGAACTATGCCTTGTTCATAAGAAATCTTCATCGAATATAATTTTATAAAGAAAGGAACACAAAAAAAAAAAAGAAAAAAGAAAGGAACAATGTAAGGGGGAAGGGAGTAAAAAGACCAAGGGCCACCTGGACACGTCTCCTGAAGCAGCGCATTCGTAATTCAACATGAAGTGAAACTCTGGGGCCAGATTCATCTGTTTTAGGCACTGTTGGTATGAACCACCACACTCATTGGAATCATCTGTACAATTGCAAACCAAAGTCTACCATTAAAGAAAAGAAATCCATTTTCAATGAGGATGTACAACCTCATAAAACTGGAAAGCATCACAAGCGTTACCATCATACTTGACCTAAATGTCATTGTGATTTTAGTCCATGTAAAGTCTGTGAAGAATGGAAATGACAGTAGTAGAGAAAGTAAAATAATAACCACCTAAGATTGAACTAAATAAAAAGCTTATGTGCCTAACTAAACTCTTACTTAAAGGTAAGATGTAAGGGAAGGGAGAAGACAATGTGAAAAAACTAGTCCATGTTCATTCATTCAAAGAGAATTGCCCAAATCTGAGCACTAATTCATGAACTCCAGATTACCTGCATGACTGTATTTAAGAATATTATTGTGGCAATCCTGGTCTGCCTCTTTGCCAGATTGTATGTTCCCCATAATTGGGCTGAAGAGAGAGAAGTCTAAACAAAATCAGAGCATTTGAGTTCTGGGGTCCAGGAGCACATTACACTGCAGAGCCACCCAAAAAATCACTGGGAATTATCATGACTTCATAATTCAGAGATCTTCTCCATTTTGTTAACCCTGAACAGACCCCATTAGCCAAATAAGCCTTTGAAGAATACAGTGGTCTGGGAGCAAAGAAACACACTAGGTTAAATCTTCACACATTATCAAAATGAGCTAAAAGGGTCAACAAACCAGACTCATCCTACTCCTTGCGGTCCTCTGCCATCTGCTGTGCTTCCTTCTTCCCCAGGTGCTGTCCTCCACCAACCTCAAGGTTTCTCCCCACCAATCTCATCTTGGACTTAGTCTTCATGCACCACTGATTCATGTCTTTTTTTTTTTTGTCTTACCTTGTTTATTATAAAAGATTTCAAACATATGTATAAGTAAAGGGATCATATAATAAACCCTACGTAGCCATCACCCAGATTCAACAATCACCAACATCCTGCCATTTTGTGTTTCACCTGTATCCCCCACTCAGTTGCTTTGTTTTGTTTTGCTGAAGTATTTTAAAGTAAATCCCAAGCACCCTATCATTTCATATGTAAATAACTTCTGTCTATGCCTGACAAATGTGCACATTCAGTGCCTGTACTACCAATGCACAACCCCAGGGAGCTCTATTCCCACCAGTCTTTATGCAGTGCACAGCCTAAGCAGCCATATATGGCAGCCCTGTATAGCACTTAACACAAAGCAGAGTTCTGCAAACTTTTCCTCTAAAGTTCTGATAGTAAACATTTTAGGCTCTGTGGGCCATACAGTTTCTGTAGCAACTATTCAAACCTGCCATTGTAGCACACATGCAGCCACAGACACTATATAAACAAATGAGTATGGCTATGTTCCAATAAAACTTTATTTATAAAAACAGGTTGCAGAAGAAAAAAACAGGCTGCAGGCTATAATTTGCTGACACCCCCATCCCACTCTAACATTGGCATGTAGGAATGGTTCTGTAAATGATAGCTATAGTGAAAACTGAACAGATCTTATCTAAAAAGTAATTATTAAATGAAATATACCCTGTAGCTAGGAAAACGTGTATACCATTATGATGCTTGTCCCATCACCTGAAATTTTATAAACCCAGTGATCATGAATCACACAGTTAGTAGATTTTAGTCTTCCATGGTATATCTTGTGCCGAAGACGACAGGCCATTCCTTGTACAATGTCCACAGCAAAGGAAAATATGAGGCATACAAAAGGACTCCATGTGAGCTGAGAACAGGATTCAGGCCTCAAATGTCCTTAGAAAGTCCATACTTCAGTCAATTCTAGAACAAAAATAATAAACTTTGGCAACAAAAACAAAGCTCCCCACATCTCTTTCGAGGAGGAATTTATATAGCATTAACTACTGACTTCTCAATGGTGTGCCAGTAACAAATATGAATACAGAAAAGAAAAAGAAGGAGATGGAGAAGGAGATTAAGAAGAAGGAAGAAGAAAAATGGGGAAAAAGAGGAGAAAAGAAGCACAGTACCATGCACATGTGTTTTGGGGAACTCCTTCCGTCCAATTTTCTCAAAGTATTACTATAATGGCTCCATCTCATTTGCTTACTGAACCTGAAAGTGTTTCCAAAAGGAGAGTGTTGCCCAGAGAGTAGCCAACAGAATCGAAGTCCATCTACCTCACCTTGCCACAGCTACCACCTAAGTGCCCATGTGGAAGACTCTAGTGCCAGCCCTGATCCAAGGCAGAAGGGATCGAGACCTCCAGCCTCACGCTGTGGGACTCAGTGAGGATTACCCCGGCTTCTGGGCCATCCCCAGTTTTGTGCCCGCACAAATTCTAGCTTGACCTCCTGGCCTAGTCCCCACCTTGCACCCTAGTTCAGGTAATGGAGTCCCTGTACCTGATCATATCTGAGATGAGGAAGGGAAATGAAAATCAAATACTTCAATAAAGAAGAAAAAAAACTACAATAAAAAAAAAACACAGGCTGGGCGCGGTGGCTCACGCCTATAATCCTAGCACTCTGGGAGGCCGAGGCGGGTGGATAGCTCAAGGTCAGGAGTTCAAGACCAGCCTGAGTAAGAGCGAGACCCCATCTCTACTATAAAATAGAAAGAAATTAATTGGACAACTAAAAATATATGTAAAAAAA
>CAUYRT010060863.1:0-10295 GCA_963574885.1 Lepilemur ruficaudatus
AGAAGCAACGGTGACATAGCACCTCTTGTATTTTCCTGGATAGAGCTGAAACCCGTTCTACTAAGTGAAGTATCCCAAGAATGGATGGACAGGCACCACATGTACTCACCAGCCAATTGGTATTAGCTGATCAACACCTAACTGGACACATAGGAACAACATTTATCGGGTGTCGGGCAGATGGGAGGGAGGAAGAGGAGATGGGTATATACATACATAATGAGTGCGATGTGCACCATCTGGAGGATGGTCAGGCTTGAGCCTCTGACTGTAGGGGGGAGGGGGGCAAGGGCAACGTACATAACCTTAACATTTGTAACCTCATAATATGCTGAAATAAAAAAATAATAAAAAAATAAAATCATAAATTTAACGAATGTGACTGCTCTCCTAGTTGCTTTAGAACAGCCACCAAGATGTCTTTGTCCCAAACGGATAGTAAGGCAAAAGACCCTTGCTGAAGCCTAGGATGGGAAAATGTGGACCCCCATTTAAACACTACATTCACTTCCTTTTATTATTTACTTTTCTTTTTTTGAGACAGAGTTTTGGTTTCTTGCCCCAGCTAGAATGCAGTGGCATCATCATAGCTCACTGCAGTCTCAAACTCCTCGGCTCAAGTGATCCTTCTGCCTTAGTCTTCCAAGTAGCAGGAACTACAGGTGCATGCCACCACCCTCAGCTGATTTTTTCTATTTTTAGTAGAGACGGGATATCACTCTTTTTCAGGCTGGTCTCGAACTCCTGACCTCAAGCAATCCTCCCACCTTGGCTTCCCAAAGTGCTAGGATAATAGATATGAGCCACTGAGCCCGGCCTCACTTCCTGTTCTTTATCCTTCTCCCCACAACACTGCTGGGGCCAAGTAGGGGCAGCCTTTTCTCCCTTCTTCCTCCTATATGGAACTCTCCCGCTCACTAGCCTGGACCTTGACAAATACAGATGGAGGTAAAGGAAGCTAGGCAATCCTCTCTTAATGGCCTGACTTGCAAAGCTACAGCAGTGCAGAAAGATCCTATTTTTGAGTGCCAGAAGCTGGATTTCCTCTTTGCACTCCTCTGTAACACTTTTAATCTCCCTAGGCAGAAGGATGCCTCAGGAAGACTAGGGTGAAAGTCATGTGCTCTGACAAGCTAAATATAAAAGCACATTAATAATTTTCAAACTACTAGTATTACCTCCATTTCCTTGCTATCAAAATGTCCTATTTAATAACCACCTACTCAGATTTACAATAAAATTACAGTTGCCTGAGAACCAAAGACCCTTCCACAATCCATCCTCTGTCCACTACAATGGTGGTAATAGCTAACATTTATGAAAATTTACTATATGCTATGTAGATTATCTCATTTAATTCTCCTAGCAACCCTATGTTGTAAGTACTATTATTACACCCATTTTACTGATAAAGAAACTAAGGCTTAGGTGACCTGCTCAAGTTCACATATCTAGTAAGTGACAGAGCCAGGAATCTGAAGCTTGGTTTTTAGCTTCTAGTTGCTTCCTAGTTTTTTACCTACTAGTATTCACTGCTTCCCTTTTGATCATTATATTTAACTTACCTGGGGGTGGGGGGAGGCAGTTTTTACAGGACCTTTCCTACCAACTGAAATTAATGGAAGTGTACAATGAAATATGAGTGGATCTGTTTATGGCAAAATTGCAGTTGGCTAATTTAATAGATTTTATTGCTTGTAGAAACCTTGGCACTACTGATATAGATTAATTGTCTTAAGTGAAGATACCAGCTTAAAAATAGTCAATGTTGCAATAAGAACAATGCAGTGTACCTTGGCTTTAAATGTTGTAATTCAGTAGTAGATTGTGTTGCCATTAAGTTATAGATTAATCATTGTTCTAACTTTATTTTCCCTTTGCCTTAATTTCTTACCTGTATTTTATCCTTTTTTATTTAATGATTTTTTTAAAAGCTTCTACAAATCCTCTTGGGAAGGAAATGGGAAGGGTTAGTAAATGAATGAATGAATGAATGAATAACTGTATTTAAAAATTTAAATAACTAAATTTTGCATATCAGTTTGTAGTTTGGTACACATTCTTTTTCCATTACCTCTGAACTTTTCAGAAATCAGTTCCACATTCATCTTTGTGTCATCAGGATCTGTCACAATTTATTCATTGGATAAATATTTTTGGAACTTTAGGAAAAGGAATGGCATAAAGAAGCTTGTCCTCAAAGGGCTTACAATGTACTGGATAGTGGCAGGTCTATTGAAAGAGCTCAGTGAATGTTTGTGGAATAAATCTCATTTTATCTCCACAAAAGAACCTTGTGTGAAAAATTAAGATTATTTCTGGTGTTTAGAAAGACACAAAGAGGCGATATGTCTTATTCATGATGGCTCATTGGAAAGAGGGACAGCCAGGTATTCCCATCCAGGACGCCCAAAGCCCTTGCTCTTTCAACTACGCTAACATAAACCACACAAAGCAAGTGGACACTGGTTTTTTTCCATCTAGCACTTTTATGGGAATGCACCAAGGTGCCAAGGGAGGCCACAGGTTAAAGCACACCTTTCCAATCAGAGGTCTGCATGCCCCTGGGCAGGTAATAGTCAGAAATGGGCACATTCCTCATGCCAAGCCAATTACTGCATAACTATCCATCCTAAAACTTGGTAACAATGATTTATTATTTCTCGTGATTCTGTGGGTTGACGAGGCATTCTTCCACTCCATGTGGTACTGGCCGGGTTTGCTCATGCAGCCACATTCCGCGAGCAGCTGGGCTGAGCTGGAAGGTCTGGGGCTCTGGTAATGACTGTCAGCTGAGGTGCCTCAATTTTTCTCCACGGACCTCCTTCCATGTGGTGTCTCATCCTGTAGGGCCTCTATGCGTGGCCTCTCTCCAGCAATATAGCCTGGACTTCTTTATGGCACACCACTGGGTTCCAAGACAGCAAAAGCAGAGGCTGCTAGTCGTTTACAGGCCTGGGCTCAGAAGCCCCAGAACACGAGTACTGGTCAAAGAAACCATCTCCGATTCAAGAGGAAAGGAAACAGACTCCACCTCTTGATGAAAAGAGCTCACTCAGGAAAGGGAAGAACTGTTGGTGACCATTTTGCAGGGAATCTACCACAGCCCTCCCCAGGACAAGTGTTACATCTGTCCTCCTGGAATCACAGGTATTAAGAACCATGCACACCCAGAGCCACAGGGCCATCTTTGCTGCCAAGTGGACAAAGCCTGCTTGAGAACAAAGCCACCCCAGGGGAAAGCAGAGCCAAGGTGGAGAAGAAATGGCGAAACTCAGTTTCCCACTCAAGTGGAACAGAGAGGTGGCATAGCTAGTGGTTAAGAGTATAAGATTTGAAGTTATACCACCCTTGGTCTTAATTCTGGTTCTGTTGCTTATTAACCATGTGACTATGGGAAAGTTATTTAAGATCTCCAAGCCTCAGATCTATTATCTGTACGTGTGGATGGTAATAGTACCCACCTCCATGGGATTGTTGTGAGAATTAAATGTGATAACATTTGGAATGATCTCAGCTAAGAGCTGGGTGCAGGCTAAACTCTCTGTAAATGACTATCGCATAAATAGACGGGCTTAGAATCTCTCCCCCACAGACATTCTCCTTCCTGTGCTAGACCTTGAAGGTCCCAAGTGAGGTTGGATTGGAAACCATTTAACATACAGCAAAAGATCTTATTTGTCGAAAGTCAAAATTAACACATTCTTATTTGCACTTTAAATGTTTGAAGCCACAAACAACCAATGCCTGACTTTTAACTGTGGGAAAAGAATAGTCAGTAGATATTATGCCATTCTTAGGAAATGAGTCCTGTGCCAGACAGCAGACTGAAGAACAACACCGCCATTACCACAGGCAGGAGAATGGCACCGTTTGCACCTATCACATTTCGTTTATTCCAGTAAAGCTGAATCCAAATTGTACATACTTGCTTCTTAGAAGTTGTACAGATCCAGATTCAGGTCACCTTGATAGGCTAAAGGTCACTTTTACTTTATCCCATATGTATGACATGGAATACTTTCATCTTTTATTCATGCTTTATTTACACCTTTTTTTTTTTTCTCAAGATAGGGTTTCAATCTGTCCACTGGGCTAGAGCTCAGAGGAGTGATCATAGCTCCCTGCAGCCTGAAACTCCCAGGCTCAAGCAATCCTGCCTCTGCCTCCCAAAGTGGCAGGATTACAGGGGTAAACCATCGCACCTGGCCTTATTTACACCTTTTATGCATCTCTGTCAATTTGTAAAGTGACTACTGTCTCCTCTGTTCTTTATTGGAATCATAGTGCAATTCTGTGTCTGTACCTGGTGGATTATTCTGTGACTCTCAGGGATCAGCCTTGCATCATTCTCTCTCTCCCTTTTTTTATTATGGTAAAATATCCATACCATAAATTTACCATTGGTGACATCTAGTACTTTCAGAATGTTGTGCAACTAGATAGATTTTCTATCTAGTTCCAGAATACATTTTCTCCTAATTACCCTTCTTTTACCCTTCCTCCTCCTCCTTCTCCTCCTTCTCTGTCTCTTTCTCCTTCTCCTCTTTCCCTTTCTTTACCAAGTGTTAGAGCCAACTTCTTCAGTTACCTAGGTTTATAGACCTGGCCAGAGAGGGAACTAAAAGAGATTTCCTTGAAGCTGTGTGTCCTGATCGGACTGGTTTGACAAGGCTGAGGGCATCTGTTGTGCTGTCAGCAGAAGACACGGTCCTGCTGCCTAGAAACCCCACACTGCAGCACATGTTGTTTGCACAGGGACTGGCCTGGAAAGGACCAATTGCCTTTTATTAATCATGTAATAGGTATTATCTTTCCTGACGCTCCTCTGGAATAAGAAAAAAGTCTACCTTTGGTGAAATATATTTTTGCTTTTAGATGACTGACAATCTTCATAGAAGCATGCTATAATTATTATTATTGTTCCCAGAAAACAGTCAACACTCATTAAGCGTTTCATGTATTAGGTACCATTAATTGCCATTAATTGATTCCTTAAACATCCTTGTGGAGGAGTCTCCTTCGTTAGCCCATCTTACAGATGAAAAAAATGAAGGCTCAGAGAAGTTAAACAGCTTTTCTAAAAGCACACAGCTACTATGTTTTAGAACCAGGATTCAAACTCTGGTCTGTTTGACCCTAGAGCCCAGGCTCTTAGCTAGTGGCAAACACAACCATTTTTACTCCACAATGCAATGCCACACATAACCAATGTGCCAGAAATGTAGTCTGAAACTGCGACTTCTTACCCAAGAGTAAGAAGCATCACCAAAGACGCTGCCTGAACAAGCGAAACTGATCCTACAGCATTGCAGGGTAACATCTCTAACAGAAATAATAGCAACTCTATCCCTTCTGTTCCCTTCTGGCCCTTCACACACAGCTGACCCACCAACCACAGAAGAACCTGCTGCAGAGCTTGGCCTTCATCTCCAGAATCTGTTTAAGCCACCTCCTTTTTTTTTTTTTTGAGACAGAGTCTCACTCTGTTGCCCAGGCTAGAGTGAGTGCCGTGGCATCAGCCTAGCTCACAGCAACCTCAAACTCCTGGGCTGAGGCGATCCTCCTGCCTCAGCCTCCTGAGTAGCTGGGACTACATGCATGCGCCACCATGCCCAGCTAATATTTTCTATATATATTTTTAGTTGGCCAATTAATTTCTTTCTATTTTTAGTAGAGATGGGGTCTTGCTCTTGCTCAGGCTGGTTTCAAACTCCTGACCTTGAGCGATCCGCCCGCCTCAGCCTCCCAGAGTGCTAGGATTACAGGCGTGAGCCACCGTGCCCGGCCTAAGCCACCTCCCTTTTGATAATACCTATTTAGATCCTTGGTCTCTCATTTTCATCTTCCTAGTACCTTTTTCCTCCTGTTGGCTCTCTTTCTTAGCTCCCATCCTGGCTCTCCACACCTCTGCTATACTCATTTCAACATGTTGCTTGAGCTTGAGCTAGCAGTCCTTCTTGGAAATGATCTTAACACTGACCTTGTAGGAACTGCAGGCAGCAGAGGCTCAGGCTTGCTCCCTGCCTCTGCCGCAGGCTTTGCCACGGACATCCACTGTCAGGACAGCTGTTTACGGAACATTTGAAAAATATCCTTTAATGTTTAGAGAAGAAGACAGAACAGGTACTATTTCCCCTATTTTAAAAAAATGTCATAAACATTTCAAGCATACAAAGGAAATAATAGAGAGACATCCATGAACACTGCTGGTATGTTTGGTACATCTGCATTTATTTTTCCTTAAAGAAATAAAATGTTACAGATATGATTGAACACATTCTCATCCTATTTCTCCAATTTTTCCAATCTGCTTCCTGAGAGAACCCACTGTCTTTAAGTTGGTTTGACTCTTCCCATCCAGGTTTTAAAACTACCTATTTATCTGAATCCACAATGGATCCTACTATTTTGTGTGTTCTCAAAACTCTTATATAAATATTATATGTACTATAGGTATCCTCTAGCAACTTGTTTTTTCAAAGTTATGTTTTAAAGATTTATCTATGTTGAAGCATGTATCTAAGTTTGTTAATTTCACCTACTATAGGGTCTCCCCTCTCTCTATGCATACACATACGTATATTACAGATCTAATCTACTATTCATAGAAATTAACATCACTTTCTCTTTGTCACCATTTTGAAAGATACTGTAATGACCAGTTTTGTGCATTTGTTCTTGCAGACATGTGCCAGACTTTTTCTAGAGCAAATTCCTGGAAGTATAATTGCTGGGTCACAGGGCATGTGCAGATCTACAATTTTAGAAGACATGTTCAATTACTCTCTCAGCAGTTGTACCAATTTACATTCCCATAATTTGAGTTTGAGAATTCCTGTTTCCCTTTGCCCTTCACAGCTCCCTGGCATTGTCAGATGTTTTGATTTTCATCAATATGATTGCTAAAAAAGAATCTGTCATTGTTTTATCAAGGACAGATTTCTAAATTACTGATTCAATTTCTTTTTTTTGGAGACAGAGTCTTGTTCTGTCACCCCTGCTAGAGTGCAGTGGCATCATTGTAGCTCACTGCAACCTCAAACTCCTGGGTTCAAGGGATCTTCCTGTCTCAGCCTCCCCAGTAGTAGGGACTATAGGTGTGGGCCATGATGCCTGGCTATTTTTCTATTTTTAGTAGAGATGGCATCTCACTCTTGCTCAGGCTGGCCTTAAACTCCTGAGATCAAGCAACGGCCTCCCAGAAAGCTAGGATTACAGGCTTGAGCCACCGTGTCCAGCCTTGATTCAATTTCTTTATTGATTTATAAAGATCACTGAAGTTTTCTCCCATCCAAGTGCTAACCAGGCCCGACCCTGCTTAGCTTCTGAGATTAGATGAGATCAGGTACATTTGGGGTAGTATGGCCATAGACTCCATGGAAGTTTTCTGTTTCTTCCTGACTCAATTTAGGTATTTATGGTTTTCAAAATAATTGCTTATTCATCTATATTTCAAATATCTTGGCATACAGTTTATTATAATTTTTATTATTTTAAATTTTACTATAATTGTGTACCCCTTTTCATTCTTGATATTGTTTATGTCTTTTCTCTCTTTTTAATAGATTTCACTAAATATTAATCTTTTCAAAAAACAAGTTTGGTGTTGATACTCTTTCTTATTCCCTTAGTTTCCATCTCATTAATTTCTGTGCTTATCTTTACTTTTCTTTTATTTTTTCCCCTGTAGTTCTTTTTATGACATCATTAGTTGCATGATAAATTAATTTTTAATCTTTCTTTTTTCTAATATGCACATGTAAAGTTATAAATTTCCTATAAGACCATGTTGATAGATACATACAAGTTCAGTACTATTTATAACTGTCTGGTAAATTACTCATCTTATTCTATAATCACCCCTTCTCTTTCTAGTGATGCTTTTATTTTGTTAAAGTCTATTTTGTATGATAATAATGTAGTTACATCAGATTTCTTTCAGTTAGCTTTTGTTCAAGAATAAATTAGTTTCAGTTAGTTTATTTAGGTAGGTGGCTTTCAACCTTTTAAAATGATATCACTTGTAACAGCAAATAGTTTTTTCTCCTTTTTAAACATCTCTCTGAGAATCTCTGCCCTTCAACTGGTGAATCTAGTCCTTTTACATTTATTATTATTGTTGCTGTGTATTGGATTATTTCTACCTTTTTATTTTAGTTTTTCTTACCAAGCTTTGTTTATTTCTTTTTACTCAGTTCCTGCCTTCTATTGAGTTGACTGAGTTTTCTGTATTTCCCCTTTTTTCCTCTACTCATTTTAAAGTTATATACTCTATTTTCATTCTTATTTTGGTTACTCAATAAAGGGTGTGACTATCTTAACAAAGTTTAATGAATGGCTTTATCTTCCTCCTAGATGATAAAAAAGACCTTAAAATGCTTTAACTATAATCACCTTTCTCACTTCCAAATATTTGCTGTTGTTTTTTTTAATTTTTAATTTTTAAATTTTTATTTTTTTAGTTTTTTTTAGTAGAGATGGGGTCTCGCTCTTGCTCATGCTGGTCTTGAACTCCTGAACTCAAATGATCCGCCCGCCTCGGCCTCCCATAGTGCTAGGAAAATATTTGTTGTTTAGTATTACAGCTCTACCTTGTTTGTAAACTGCCCTCTTCCTATGATTATTATTTTTCCCAATTTATAGACAAGAAAACTGAGGTTCAGAGAGGTTAAGTGACTTGCCTAAGGTCACACATCTAGCAAGTGGCAAAATCCATCTAGAACCCACCTTCATTTGGAAATGAAGTATCTGGAGACTTCAATTCATTGAGATATGTTTATCATTTTGCCATATGGGTAATTTTTCTATGATCAGATTTATGTCACAAAGAGCGCAATTGGGTGTCCCCAAATATCTCTCAGTGGTAAACTGGATTAAATAGGAGTTTTGCCCTTCATTTTGACCATATATTGAAAATTGACTCCTTGTACACCTTATGTTCCCCAGCATGCTTACACAAGCTCATTACTATAAAGGTATACAGGTGAGGTGCTGAGAGTGGATTAATGATATGCCATAAAGGAGACCACTCCCACCGTCCCTATGTAAGATGGTTATTACACAAAGAGAGCCATCCTTGAGATTTCTTTTGAAATTTCAGTTTATATGTTTACCCATGTATCCTTTGAGATGGGATAGTTTTATGGCTAAGGTAGGAATTATAATTGCATGAATTTCTAGCCTACTGCTCTGTCTTCCAGTCATGTTTCTTACTAATAAAGCTGAGATCCCAAGCAAAACAGTTTGTGGATAGCTCACTACCACCTATTGTTATTCTAAAAAAACTAACAAAGCCCTTGGAAGGTGAAGAGTATCACAGTGTCATCTCTGTTCATGAAAGACAGCCCGATTTTCAATTGGGGAACAAAGAGTATATTTAAGAATGAAATGCTGGCAAAATAGCTTGCCTAAGTAAATGTTCCTGCAAAAATGATTATTGCCTCATCACTCAAAGGTGAAAGAATAGAGGGGAAAATGCCAAAGATTGTATCCAAGAGGTAACAAATGAGAGAAAAAAGAAGAATATAGTTCAAAAGCTAGCATGGACCCACGTGTCTTCTGCAGACTCTGAAAGAGGACATCTGTATTGATTTGGGATTAAACAATCATATTGAACACTCACACTGCTACCCATTTTAAAAATAAATCATGATAAGATTTGATGCAGGCCAGGCGCGGTGGCTCATGCCTATAATCCTAGCACTTTGGGAGGCCAAGGTGGGAGGGTTGCTTGAGCTCAGGAGTTCGACACCAGCCTGAGCAAGAGTGAGACCCCATCACTACTAAAAATAGAAAAAATTAGCCAGGCATGGTGGTACATGCCTGTAGTCCCAGCTCTTGGGGAGGTTGAGGCAGGAGGATTGCTTGAGTCCAGGAGTTTGAAGTTGCTGTGAGCTAGGGTGATGCCATGGCACTGTAGCCTGGACAACAGAGAAAAAAAAATGCAATACCTTCTTAAAAAAAAAAAAAAGATTTGATGAGTTTAGATGGATTCAGGAAGAAACATTTGAGTAGCACATCGCTGGCTGGCACTGGAAAGAAAGAAGAGAAGCAGACCCAAGGATAAACTTAGTGTTAAGTGTCTCCCTGTGTTAGCACTTTACATGCATTCTCTTACATTTTCTCATTAGTCCTTTGAGGAAGGTTTTTGTTGTTGTTGTTTTTGTTTTTGTTTTTTGAGACAGAGTCTCACTTTGTTGCCCAGGCTAGGGTGCCGTGGCATCAGCCTAGCTCACAGCAACCTCAAATTCCTGGGCTCAAGCGATCCTTCTGCCTCAGCCTCCCGAGTAGCT
>CAUYRT010060864.1:0-32545 GCA_963574885.1 Lepilemur ruficaudatus
ATTCATAAGAGATATTGGTCTGTAGTTTTATTTCTTTTTGTTGTCATTGTTCTTGTTGTTGAGACCTTTCTTGGCTTGGAGACTCTCGCCAATTGGTTTCTCCTTAGGTTGTGATTAGCCTGCAGAAAGTTATTAGAAGAGAGAGTTGTTGTTTCCGGTCCCAAACTTGTGGGAGTTGCAGGTAGCTTCTGTTTCTTATTGTAGTATCAGGCCGCAGGCCTGTAGATCTGTTCTAGCCAGCACCTGTTTGGAAGATCAAGAACTAACAGAGAACCGAATCTGAGAAAGAGAATATAGAAAAAGGGAGGCTGAAGGCCAATATTGCCTATGGCTAACATGGTTCAATATTCTATATAGTAAACACAAGCGAGCAATATAATAATAATACAATTTGTACTGTAAATATTAGCCAGTTATTAGATAAAAATTAAAGGTGCAACTTCATTACAAGGAATAACACGCAACATACAATGTCTAGGGAGAAATAACCCAAATGTCTTAACTCTAACAACATTCAGTGCTCTTATATAGCATGACTCAATAAAATGAAAAATTCTTTCCTAATAAAGTTTATAGCTGATGAAATACTGTTAAAATGTCAACAAGATTTTGTATCTAAAAGGAGAAAAATTGATTCTTTTTTTTAAATGGAAAAAACATACAAGGTCAAGGCAAATAGGCAATTCCTCAAAAAAAAAAAGAAGAGGAATGATGGGATTGGGGCAGAAAGAGACTAGCTCAAACAATAAAAGAAAATATTGCATACGTCTCTTACAAATAAGGCCACATGACAGTGACACAGAAATAAATTGGCAGAAAAATAGAATACAGGTCCCCAAATAGACTAAACATTTACTATATAGTAAAATCATATTTTAATTAGTAGAAAAGATTTTTTTTGCAATAAATAATTTGGGGTGATGGGTACTTGTCACTTGGAAAAAATAAAATTTGGGAGCATACTTCATACACATCATAAAAACCCAAAATGATTGGAGATCTAAAGGTAAGAAAAGAAACACAATATCCAAATAAACAAGATTTAGAAATAATCAGGTGAATTTATTCATATATTATAAATGCAGAAATTTTTCTAACTAGGATGCAAAATCCAGTAGCAATTAAATAGATTATTAAGTCAACTAGAATTATTAAGTCAACTAGAGGCATTAGAATTGTTTACACGCTAAAAAATTTTAAAAAATAATATCCATGATAAAACAGAAAAATTATTTGCAACTTATTTCAGGTGCTACTTTAATCTTCTAATATAAAGACCTCCTGAAGTCAAAAATAAAATACTCAAAATCTTAATTAAAAACCGAGGAAAAGATGGAAAATGAGATTAAGAAAAAAATGTAAATGTACACAAGATGTTTCATTTCTCTTACCATATGAGAAATGCAAATAAAATTGTATTCCTTGTCTTATCAGATTATATAATCTACAAACAAAAAAAAAGTAACCTCATATTCTGTTGATAAAGCCATGAAAAAAGTAGTAGTAGATAATGTAAGCATACATTTTCCTCACTTTGAATTTACTTGTAATATTAAAAGATTGGAGATAAACTAACATTGCATCAATTATGAATGTAAATAATAAACGATGGTATACTCAAAATATGCAGAAATATTCAGCTGTAAACAATAATGAGAAATCTATATAGTGATAGAATGATTTAATGTTGTAGAGTAAAAGAACAAAATTAATAGCATGTATACATTCTTCTACTTTTTTAATCTAAGAAGAGGATATATATATATATATTTATATGTGTATCTCTCTATACTCAGATTTTCTTATTTTTGGAACAATAAATCCAAAACTATTATATATGGAAAGGGGAGAAAACAATTGATGTGAGATGTATCAACAGCAAATTTATGAAACTTTGATTTTGAATCCATATACATATATGTACATATTTGGTAATTAAGATAAATAAAATTAAGAAAATCAAACTTTCCTCAAAATTGAAACCAAGTTGCAAGACTTAAACCATCTTATGGATGAAATTAGTAACTAAACTACACTGAAAAAGGAACTACTTCAAGCAGTAGAAAATACAGTACGCTGAATCTACATCTTTATGGGTGCAAAAAAAAAAGGAAAATGAAAACCACAAATAAATCTTCAGTGATACTTGGATATGTTTCATAGTGATAATATTGGTACAATTATACTGAAACTCCATATTTCTGTTGTAGAATAAATTTCTATGTAGAATAAAGCAGTGTTTATGCTAATGTTTTTCAATACAAATTATTTTTACTATGAGGAAAAAAAGAAACAAGCATACCCTTAAACAAAAGAAATGCCCCATTCTACCAAGTGAAATATCACAAGAATGGAAAAACAAACACCACATGTACTCACCATCAAATTGGTATTAATTGAGCAACATGTATACGCACATATAGTAGTAACAGTCAACAGGTGTAGGGCAGATGGGAGGGAGAGGGAAGTGATGGGCATATTCACACCTAATGCGTGTTGTGTGCACCATCTGGCGGATGGACACGCTTGAAGCTCTGACTCAAGTGGAGCAAGGGTAATAAGTGTAACCTAAACATTTGTACCCCATAATATGCTGAAATAAAGAAATATTTTTTAATGTATAAAAATAAATAAATTTGGCCAAAGTAACCTAAAAATAAAAATAAATAAATTTGTATTTAAAATATTAATAGTAGTTTTCCACTTGTAGTGTAATGTTGGTGCTTAAAAAGTTTTGAATTTTGGAACACTTTGGATTTCAGATTTTGAGTTTAAGGATGCTCAACCTGTAGATATTATTACTTGTAATTCATTATTAAATATTTTAATTCTGCTATTATTTAATTTATTATTTGCATATTTTTATAGAAAGTCATACAGAAAATACTTAACTGTTTTCATAAAACACACTGATACTTTTCTCCTCTCCATGTTAGATAAAAAACTTTAATGAATAGAAGATTCAGGTAATAATTTTATAAAAATTCTTAGTTATTAATTATAATAAAAGTCACAAAACAAAAATTATATCACATTTGGGAAGAGTATAATCAAATGCATATGTGTGCGTGTTTGCATATGTACACATGTGTGTCCCTCCCTGCAGTACAACAGCAGATAAAATTACACACTAAATGTCTTCATATATCAAAGTGCATGGGCATTATTTCAGAAAATGTGAAAAATGTTTTTCCCTCTATGTGATATATGAAATTAAAAATAAACTTAGCATTATTATATTGTCTAGGTAAGACTTTACTTGAAATGTAGCACTTTTAAAGTAAATTATCAAATTAGTTTTGCATGATTGCTATTTTTAACATCATGTTAGGTATAGATATTTCACTATGGGTGTAGGTAGTTCTCATGAAATAATTAACAAGTATTAAATATTACTTCTGGGAAATACAACAAGTGTTTTTGGAAGACAGGATACTTGACAACTAGATATCTCAGTACCTGTAACATTTTCACTAGCAAGAAAAACAGTTTTTAAGTATATGTAACTGGGAAATAAATTGAGAAACATATTTTCTTACAAAAATCAGAAAAGAATATCTTGTGGAGTTATGTGAGTTAATATGTGGAATGTACTTAGAGTATTTCCTATATGCCAGTTATTGACATACAGAAAACAATGACTGGCATATAGAAAACACTGAAAAAATATTGACTATGAAGCAAATTAGAATCACTTCAGAACCAACAAATACCATAGGATTGCATCTTTTCCTAATTAGGGCATGTAAGTCTCTATGAGTCTCTTACGAAAATGGCTAATATGGCTTATTTTGTGTATTTTTTAAATTGCTTTTGATACAAATCAACTTTGACAACTGAACAACACACTTAATATTAAAGTTATACATTTTTTTTTCTTTTGTATGAGACAGGGTCACACTATGCTGCCTAGGCTGGAGCGCAGTGGCTATTCACAAATCTGATGATGGTGCAGTGCAGCCTAGAATGTCAGGGCTCAAGCAATCCTCCTGCCTTAGCCTCTTGAGTAGCGGGGACTACAGGTGAAGGACACCACCATGCACTGCTGTTTTCATAGTCAATACACAGCAGTCTAAATTTTTTAATCAATACATATTATATTAGGTCAAAGCTGCAAATGACAGACAAATGAACATATAAATATATGTGTTTGACTGTAAATTCTATATTTTTTATATATGCATATATATTTATTCCTATAGTGAATAAAAGTTCTCTGAAAAGGAATCTGAAGGAAAGTGACTTTATTCCAATGAACAGTTTGCAACCCAGGGACATGCAGCCTTTGGCTGAAAACGGAGGTGTGTTCCAGAGAACAAATGGGGGAATTGGCTTTTATACAGAAAGTCCCTATAGAGGTTTCCAATCAGGTCTGTTTATACCAATGAAGGATTTAAACTTGCTTAGATCTGATTGGTCAATGCAGCTGAATTCTGATTAATCAATGTAACTAAGCCTTGATTGGTTGACACAGCTGATCCTTGATTGGGTGAGGCAGGTAAGCTCTGATTGGTTGGTTCAGGGGAGCTGTGAAAATCCTAAAGTTAAACAGAGGTATGGGTTTTTGCGGAAGTCAAAATATGTGTGTGACCACTAGTCAGCAAATAGCCACTTGATTCTATTTTAAATTTAATCCCAGTTGGCCAATCAGAATCCATCTTGAAGCATTGGCTCTTTCAAGTTCACATTTGTTTATGACATATATGTGTGTGGATTTGCAGTTTTACAGGTATGTATTCATTTATCCATAATTATAAGTGAAAGACTAAGACTAGGTAAGTATTAAAATAGTTGTAAATAAATTAATCTAGATCTACTTTGCAATCACATAATCACCAATTCCTATTTGTATATGTAATATTCCCAACTAATTTTTATCATGTAACCTTATATAAACACCTTGGATCAAAATTTATACAATATGTTGAAAAATTCTCAAATTATTTGAGCCTTACTCATTTGCTCTTATTTTATAAATTTGGAATAATATTTCAAATATCTTTTGGTATTAGTAGAGAGTAAGCATCACTGTATTCCTCAGGGAAATGTATGCTCCTTGGGCCTGGCCCTACTTCCCACTCATCTCCATGGTTTTGGAGGTGCTTCCTTTTGGTCTAGGCAAGGCTTCACCAACAGTTGGGAAAGGGCACTGAGAGAAGTCTGTCTTTCTTTAGTTTTCTGTGTCCTAAATTGTAAAGCTTAGAACCTACTAGTGGACACATTTTCTGCTATACGCACCTAAGAAATAAAAAATAAATAAATAAATGAAGAAAAGAAATAGAAAAAGAGGAGGATAGGCAGATGAGGGAGAATCTGTATTCATAGGAAGAAGCAGGGACAACAAAGAGAGAATGGTTTTTAGCTGTTGTCTGTATTTGTTCCACAATCACACTTTTGTCCACTTAGTTCCAAGTATCAGCTGAGGACCTTATAAAAAACTCCTGCAAATTCTAAGGTTAGTTTAGGTTAATATGTCTGCCATGTGCAGTAAAAAATGCCTTTACTTATTCAGAGTTATTTTAGGGATCAAATGATTTAAATTAGATGAAAGCACCTCATAAACTATAAAGCTCTACACAAACACATGGTGTTATTATCATAATGACATAATACTTTACTCATGTGGACTCAGTACTTAGGAGTGTCTTCTTCCCTTTTATTTGGAGATACTTAATGACTAATAAGATTGACTTAACGATGAAAAGAGACAATGAAATTACTTTGAGAACTCTTCATATCCAAGGAAAAAGTATAACTATGAACAAATTTAAAACCTGAGAGTTTCATTGTAGTACCACTTTATGAGTAAAAATGAGATTTAAAAATTGTGTATTATCTTAATGATTACAGAGCTATGAAAACAAACACTCTTGATGCCTATGCAAAAAACAAAATTGTTTTACATAAATTATCACATATTAATATAAAATGCCATGCTAAGAAAGAGAAACATTTTAAGCCCAGTAAGGGACAGTAAGGATCATTTTGTAAGCATAGGGAATGAAGTGCCATTGTAGAGGACTTTGGAAAGCTATCTTATTTAACAATAGTTTCATAAGCCATAATAATGGAAGTATTTTTGTTCATTATTTTTGTCACTTTAGCAGAAGTAAAAAACAAAGTATTTACATTCATACAAAATACGTATAACATTTTTTACTACTTAGTCTCCATAATGCAACTTGAATATATCATTAAGTCTTAAAAATTCTCTCTCTGCCCAGTTTTTCTCCTTTATATCCAATTTCCAGTCCTCCTTCAAGCAGAATTTTATATCCTGACAAACATTAACTCACCCAAACAAAAACAATAAATATTACAAATCTTCTATTTCTCAAAAAAAGGAGATTTAAGAACCTCATGATATAAAATGAGGCCATATATATTTGTAAAATATGATTTCTATTTTAATTCTTCATGTTTTATTCCAGGGAATGCATCAATGTAATAATATGTGTTTACTGTTTGTAAGTCACAACATGTGAACGCCCATTTCTCTCAATAATATCTATTTCAGATACTTTTAAAAATTCTATTTAAAGATATTCTATTAATAAAGCGAAGCTGTTTTATAGATTATTTTAGGAAAAAGGAGCTCTTCCTGTGAATACTAGTAACAATGCTTCTGACAGTTGTTCACTATATCAAATTCCCAATTTTTTTCTTCACATTGTAAGACTATAACATACTTCAGTGAACGTGGAGGGAGCCTAGATAGAAGGTGGATAAAGAACGAGGTGTAGGGGTCTCAATGGGTGAAAGGAATTCCTCTAAAACTGATGATTAATGGTACATCTCGGTAAATTCACTGAAAAACATTTAATTGTACACTTAAAATGGAGTGTTGGTTGTACGTAGGTACAGTTGGAGCACTACGTATGTACTCTCCGGACTACTTTGACAGAGTAGGTTTTTGAATGTAACAAGATAAGTCAACTTGAGTTGTAACATATTTTGGGAAATCAGCTCACTACAAATTGCGAATGTAAACATTGCATTGTAAATGTTTTGTAGTTTTCCCCCAATACAATTTTTGGGAAAAAAAAAAAGAAACAGGAACTCTCAAAATAAAACAGTCAGGGCTAGTCTCTAGGCCTATGAACCACAAATGCAGCACAGTGTGCGGGCGTTAGCCCAATGCGGTAATTTAGAGAAAGCTGCAAAGATGACATTTAAGCAGTTAACCCTTTTTAACATTAAGATTTCATGACAGAACGTAAAACATAAATGAGCATGTCTAATTGTATCAAATCACCAAGCAATTTAATAAAGCCATTCCTGCAATAACGTAAAAAAAAAAAAAAAAAAAAAAAAACTTGGAGGTAATTCAGATTAAACACACTTTTTAAAAATAAAAGGCAGCAGAAAAAAACATCTGACAAAATCCAGCAAACTTTTATGATAAACACTCTTAACAAAATAGGCATAGATGGGACATACCTTAAAATTATTAAAGCCATATATGATAAACCCACAGCCAATATCATACTGAACAGGCAAAAATTGAAAGCATTCCTGCTTAGAAATGCAACCAGACAAGGTTGTGCACTATCTCCACTTCTATTCGACATAGTGCTGGAAGTCCTTGCTAGAGGAACCAGACAAGAGAGGAGAAGTCAGGTCATCCAAATAGGGGTAAAAAATGTCAAACTCTCACTCTTTGCTGACAATATGATATAATATCTAGAAAATCCCAAAGATTCAACTAAGAGACTCCTGGAATTGATAAATGAATTCAGTAAAGTCTCAGGATACAAAATTTCTGCACACAAATCAGAAGCATTCATATATGCCAATAACAGGCAAGCTGAAGATCAAATAAAAAATGAAACATCTTTCACCATAGCATCAAAGAAAATTAAATATTTAGGAATATATTTAACAGAGGGAGTGAGAGACATATATAGGGAGAACTATGAAATATTGAGAAAAGAAACTGTAGAAGATGTAAACAGATGGAAAACCCTACTCTGTTTATGGATTTCCAGAATCAATATTGTTAAAATGTCCATACTACTTAAAGGGATCTACAGAATTATGCAATCCCTATCAAAATACCATCATCATTCTTTACAAATATAGAAAAAATAATTCTACATTTTCATATGGAAACAGAGAAGACCTTGTATAGTCAAAGCAATCTTAAGCAAAAAAAAAAAAAACAAATTGAGAGGCATTAGTCTACCAGATTTCAAGCTTTACTACAAGGCTATAGTAACCAAAACAATATGTTACCTGGCACGAGAACAGAGATACAGACCTTTGGAATAGGACTAAGAACCCATATATAAAACCATCCTCATATCATCATCTAATCTTTGACAAGGCAGACAAAAATATACATTGGGGAAAAGAATCTCTATTCAATAAATGGTACTGAGAAAACTGGATAACTACAGGCAGAAGATTGAAACTGGATCCCCACCTCTCACCTCTCACAAAAATCAACTCACAATGGATAACAGACTTAAACCTAAGGCATGAAACCTTAAGAATTCTAGAAGAAAATGTTCAGAAAACTCTTGTAAACATTGGCCCAGGCAAAGAATTTATGAAGAAGACCCTCAAAGCAATCACAGCAGCAACAAAAATAAATAAATGGGACCTGATCAAATTAAAAAGCTTCTGTATAGCCAAGGAAACTATCATTAGAGTAAATAGACAACCTACAGAATGGGAGAAAATATTTGCATTCTACACATCTGATAAAGGGCTGATAACAAAAATCTGTATAGAACTTAAGAAAATTAACAAGAAAAAATCAAACAACCTCATCAAAAAATGGGCAAAGGACATGAACAGAAACTTTTTAAAAGAAGAAAGATTAATGGCCAATAAATACATAAAAAAGTGCTCAACATCTCTAATCATTAGGGAAATGCAAATCAAAACCACAATGAGATATCACCTAACTGCAGTGAGAACAGCTTTTATCAAAAAGTCTCAAAACAACAAATGCTGGTGAGGATGTGGAGAGATTGGAATACTCTTACAGTGCTGGTGGGACTGCAAATTAGTACACCCCTACAGAAAGTAATTTGGAGATACTTCAATGAGCTAAAAATAGAAATACCATTTGATTCAGCAATCCCACTACTAGGCATCTACTCAAAGGAACAAAAGACACTCTATAATAAAGGCATCTGAACTTGAATGTTTATGGCAGCACAATTCACAATTGCAAAGATGTGGAAACAATCCAAATGCCCATCAGTACATAAGTGAATTAATAAAATGTGGAATATGTATACCATGTACTACTACTAAACTACAAAAACAATGGTGAACTAGCACCCCTTATGTTATCTGGAATAGAGCTTGAGCCCATCCTTCAAAGGGAGGTATCACAAGGAAGGAAAAACAAGCACCACATGTATTCGCCATCAAATTGGTACTAACTGATCAACACTAAGGTTCTCACATGGTAGCAATACTCATTGGGTGCTGGTCAGGTGAGCGGAGGCTGGTGGGGGTGGGTAAGCTCTCAACTAATGGATGCAAAGCACACTGTATGAGGGAAGGGCAAGCTTGTAGCCCTGGCTTGGGAGAGGCAAAGGCATTATATATAATTGAAACGTTTGTACCCCCATAATATTCTAGAAAATAAATAAATACATACATACAAAAGGCACTTATAAATAAAACTAAATAGTAATTTTAAATTAAACAAGGCAACCAACAGCAGAGTATAGATATTTATATGGACAGACCCTTTTTCCCTAAAACATGAATGTTACATTAATGAAATTCATCATTAGGACTTTTGTTTGGAGGACATTGAATGAGACAGAAGAGTCACCCTTTAACTATGGTTTTATGAAATACATAAATCAAATGACTTTCATACAGACATTCAAAAACAGATTATCTTACATTTACTCATAGCTTAGTGGAAGAAATTGTGTTAAGATTAATATGGAATAGATTAATAGAAAAAATCAAAACAAAACCTAGAGAGATTACTCATCTCTTAGAATGACCTTAAACTGTCTTAAAAATAATTTTTACCTAAAATTTACAATCTAACCTTTTAACAGGCCTATTAGGCTGCTATTCTATTTTATTCAATAAAGTGATAGGCATAAGCGTGAATACAAGACAGAAAAAGGCAAGGGTTACTTTATATTTGGAAAATTGAACAGCAGGAATGTATGGTTGTTCAGAAGACAACCAGAGAACTTCAGGCCAGAAATGAGTAACATTTCTCCTGATGAAAGACTACTACATTTTCTAGATAAGCTTGGAAGTTTTTCCTTCCTACCCGCGTCCTCAAACAAAATCATCATTCCATTAGTCATTAATTTCTTTGTTCATTTTTTAACAAATAATCAGTTACTGCTTGCTGCAGTCCAGGTACCATGTTAGGGGTTGATGAAGGACTTTGCCACCTAATACATCCTTGAAAGAAGGAAGTATTTTGCACATGAAAAAATGATGCATAGTTTTAAAAATTGAGGTGGGATAATTTTCTGGTTTGATTACAATTTAAACAAGTGTTTCAAATCAATGTTTACCAAATAAATTTAGAACAGAACTTCTCCCAGTGTTGCTTACGTTTGTTGGATATCCAGGCATCCCAGTCATCATCAGGTGTCCCAAAGATCAGTCTCCTACCAGCCTACAGATCAACAAGCACTTGAGCCTGTTTCATGCGTAGGTCCTACCACCCTCACAAATCAGAACGGAAAGGATGGCATCTCTGTGGCCACGGTGCTCGCTCACTCTGTTTGCCTTTTCTTTCTGGTGCAACATTAGCAAGGCAAATTTCCTCCTTCAGATGCCCCACCCCAAGAATGTCAACCTGGCCACCCGTTGCCCAGGAACCAGAGTGCTTTGTACCTAAGTGGGGCGTAAGTATGACTGCATCTACTGGATGAGCACATTCGCTTTTGTAATTATGTTTGGTGTTTGTGTGTTCCACTAAATCCCTTGCTGTTTTTAGGTTCCAGCTGTGCTGGTTTTGATTAATAACACATCCGGATTGTATTATGATAACCTGCTGTGATCAGGATTACTTTGTAAGTGCACAGAAGTTTGAGATGATAGAAAATTTATCAACTAATTGCATATCACCTAAAAAAATTAAATGCATTTTTAATCTTAAAAAATAAAAAGTCTAATATATTAATATGTAGAATCATTAAAATAATATCAAAGGAAACCAGATTCATTCTATAGGAGGTTCATGTAAACAATCATTATTAAGTTCAGTACCTTATAAAATCAATGCTATACATAAAAGATTTTTTAATGGCAATTCTAATGACCTATGAACCAATTAGGACATGGCAAAGAGTCTTCCCTAAGCACAATCTGCCATTATGGAGAGTTATAAGTCCAAGGGTAGAGACTGGGGAACACTTCTATTGTGCTGAATCTTCAGCAAGAGATAATTATGTTTATTTAACACTATTTTCTTTAGGGATATTTTTATTCAGAAGGAAGAAGAATAGCTGGTAGTTAAAAATATGGCTCTGAAAACAAATGCCTTGATTTTATTGGCTCTGGCACAGACCAGTTATGTAACTTTTGGCAAGGGACTATAGTGTTTCTGGGCTTCAGTTTTCTCACCTTTAAAATGTGGACACATATACGTGAATGCAACTGGAGGTTATTATGTTAAGTGAAGTGAGCCAGGCAGAGAAAGACCAACATGGCGTGTTCTCACTCATATATGCATCTCATAAAGGTAGAGAGTAAAATGTTGGTTACCAGCAGCTGGGAGGGGAAAGGAAGAGAGGAAGATGAAGAGAAGTTGGTGAGGAGTACCAAAATGCAGTTAAATGGAATAAGTTCTAGTATTCAATGGGACAGTAAGGGAAATATGGCTAAAAATAATTTATTGAATATTTCAAAATAGCTTGAAGATTCATAATCTTTCCAACACAAAGAAAAGATAAATGTTTGAGGTGATGGATCTAGTAATTACCTTGATTTGATCATTACACGTTATATATTGGTATCAAAATATCACATGTGCCCCAAAATATGTATAAGTGCTATCAATAAAAAATAATTTTTTTAAAAAGAAAAATATGTGCTCCACTTGTACTTGCCATCAAATTGGTACTGACTGATTAATACCATGGTGCTCACGTGGTAGTAATATTCTCCAGGGATTAGGAGATGAGGGGAGTAAACTCACAACTATAGGACATGGTGAGCATTGTGGAGGGGAAGGGCATGCCTCTAACCCTGGCTAGGGAGATAAAATGTAACCCTCGCAAAGATATAAAATGTAACCAAAATGTTTGTACCCTCATAATACCCTGAAGTAAAAATATTTAAAAAAAAGAAAAATATGTGGAGTTATATAGACCCTACTTAATAGACTATTATGAAGACTGAATGAGTTAGTTCCTATAAATTACTTAGAGTAACACTCAGCACCTTGCAAGAACATAGCAAATGTTAGTATCATTGCAATTATCTGAGGGCTGCTCCCATGACAATTTCACAAATGTGTGAACTGTGCCCAGACTCCAAAGGGCCGTGCTGGATTTAATGCTCTGCTGTTGTTGCCTTTATGTTCTTAATAACATTTTAACAAAAGACCCATATTTTTATTTTGGAGTGGCCTCCCCAATTATGTAGCCAGTTCTGGCCACCACCCTCAGGATTTGATCATTATCAGATTGATCCCATTTGCTGGTATCAATTCGTTCCTATCTATACTAACCTCTCCCTTTCTGAAATACAAGGAAGAAGGACTACTGAATGAACTTTTGCAAATTATAGAATGATACACTTATAAGGTAAACCTCATTAGCCCACTAAAACCTTTGTTTTCTGACCTCTCCCTGTAGTAAGACAAAACACAAACCATTCTTGATGACACATTTGATTGCACAATCTTGGTTTCCCACCCAAAGGAAATGAATACTCAAGTCAAAAGAACATCTAGAACATACATTGTTTGAGGAGCAAACATCCCTCTCACATAAGTGGTTTCAGTGCTATTCAATCTTCATGTTTTCAAGATCTAAATACGGTTCTAAATACAGTTCTAATTATAGTTAGTGTTAGTTTTTGTTGAACTTTGAGTCATATGATAGTACTAGACAACCCCGGATCTTTCGATATTATCTAGTTCATCTGTGTGTTTGGGAGGAGGTGTTAAAGTCCGTGCATGGGATAAGCAGAGGGGAAGGACAACCGAGTTACCAAGAGGGACCACGATCTGAACAGCCTCTAAATTTGGAGTATTCTTTTTGAGCCAAGCGCATTTAATATATCAAGTGTCTGTTTTCAAGCAGTCTAGAGTGATACTGTTATCTAACAAGGCCAGTTGTGGAGGCTTTCTCTCCACATATATGTATCAGGAATAGAAAATACCATTAACCTATCTATTTCCATTAAAATAAGATTCTGTGTACAGCATCAACATGAATTTTAATCAATAGTATAAAAGAAAAGAAATGATAAAGGGAAAATGATGGGAAAAATTGTCAAAGTGTGACACTTTCCTGATCCCACTGAACAAGTTTTATTTTTTGCCCAAATTAAACTTGAGTTCTAACTTTCCTTCACAAAGCTATCAATAATTGAATAGAAACACTGCTTTAAGAGTGACTATAACCTGTAGACCACTGTTCTTTGTGCAAAAATGTTTCTTAACATTTTGCTATTACACTGATGTCATTGTAAGTATATTGATCATTCCTTAAGTATTAACTACATTCTAGGAACTGTGTAATAGCACTATAGATTAAATTAGATAAATAATTAATTAATTTTCTAGGACTTCCATAACAGTGTACCACAAACTAGGCGGTTTAAACAACAGAAATTTATTGCCTCATAGTTCTGGAAACCAGAAGTCTACAATCAAGATTTAGCAGAATTGATTTCTTTGGAGGGTTATGAGGGAAGGGTCTGCTCCAGGCCACTCTCTCTTTGGGTTGTAGCTGGCTGTTTTCTCCCTGTGGCTCTTCACATTGTCTTTCCTCTATGTATGTGTGTGTCCAAAGATTCTATTTTTATAAGGACACCAGTGATACTGGTTAGGAGTTCACTCTACTCCAGTATAACCTCATGTTAACTATGACATACCTAAAAAAATTCAAACAACGCCACAATTCTGAAATGGAAGTTAGGACTTAAGCATATCAATTTTGGGGGAACACAAACACATAATAGCTAGATAGATAGACAGATAGATAGATAAACTTTCATTTAATCCCAGAAAGTCTGTGAGTTTTTAAAAGGTTAAGTAGCATGCCACAATGGCGTGCAGCTACTGGAGCTAGATTGAGGAAACCTCATGTTTAAACCTTGTGCTATAATCCATTAATTCATTCAGAAAATTATCTAATGAGCATCTATAGGTGCCAAGCACATTGCTATATGAACTTCTCTCATTTTTCAATTTATGAAGGGAGAGGAAAGTTTAATATATTAGGACAAATTATTTATCTATTACTTTTTCAGTAATTTAGTTGGTTTCTGTCCTTTGAACAAATAAGATACAGATTCTGCTCAGGAGGAATTTTATCTCATCAGCAAAATTCAGACACGAAATGTGTGTTTTTACAACAACATTATCAAAGGAGTGTGGGAGTGTGAAATGCGGAGCAATCAGTTATTCTTCCTGGAAGAAGCAGGAAAAGGTTTACAGAAAAGGTAACATGTTAACTGGGTCTTGGAGGATGAGTAGGAGTTTGCCAATAGTAGAATGCAAGCACAGCAAAAAGCATAGGAAGACCCAGAAAATTATGAGAGTACATCCCGTGAGTAGGGCATAATGACATTGGCTTTTGTTAAGTCAGTAGATAATATGAATGGAGAGCTGTGATGAAACATCACAGTCTCTTCTGAGATTGTCCCCTCAGACCCCAAAGCTGTTATTAAACAGATTTGCTCTAGGACCCTTTAGGAACTATGCTCTCTGGCCCTGAATCAGAAATTGTTATCACTCTGTAACTCGGTTGATTGACTCAGTTTTGAATTAGCTGTCTCTGCTTTCTGCATGATGCTTTCACTTCAAGGAAATGAGTGTAACCACAGTCTCTGCCAGCCTCCCACTCCATGAGATTTTCCTTACATTTATTGGCATATTTTCTTGGAATAACATCTTCAAAGTGTACACCAATGTGCCAATGTTTGTTTGGATTGTCAATATCTAGAAGGCGGAATCTCCTTCTTACACTATGTGGCAGACGCTGTCAGTGCCACACTTAAATGTCCCTTATCGTCCAGGGCTCCTAGACCCAGCCCAATAAGCGTTGCTTCACAGCTGCTCTCATTCCTTTCCTAACATATGACCTCATGCCAGAGGAGCCCTCCACACTCAAACAGGGGGGGCAGACCTCAGTCCGTGACTGACTGGCACAGGAATGTAATCACCCCCTTGCTTCAAGGTAGGTTAAATTCTACTGTGCACTCTGTGCTCTGGACCTTTCCTGGAATTGGAGCAAAGCTAGTCCCCACGGAAACTGCTTCCTGGCTTAACTCTGCTGCTTCGTCCTCAGATCTCCATTCCCCTCCCCTAAGAGCACTTGAACAGCATCCCCTGTCTTAGGCTCTGCTCCTAGATAATTACTTGGCTCATGATATGTTTTTATGAAATATTTATTGAACTGAAATTCAAAACATAACAATTATCAAAATTACTAGTCAAAAGAAAAATCCATCTTGAAGAATAGGGTATATATTTTTTATTGTTCCCCTAGGATTATTGTATAAATAACCTGACTTTCATTAATATTAACTGTGCTCAGTGATCTTGCCACAGTTAATTGAAATAATTTGTCTAAATACAATGAAGGAAGTAATTTACTTTTTTTTAACAGAGGAAATTAGTGTACTGTACAGTACCAGGAGGTATGAATTTCAATGCAGGTTTAAACATACCTTTTCTACCTTCTAAAACATACTCTGCAGTGAGTAGTCAATATCATCATTTATGATTAAATGACTTGAATTTATCTTTTATATTTAAGACAATCATAACCAATTGAAATATTAAAAAGGAAATGAAATACGATTTGATTCTGTTGCAAATTTTGCTTGTTAACATTCAGTAAAATGAAACAGGGCTCAGTTTATTACTGGGCTTTATTACCGAAAAGAGAGCAGAAGAATGACACATACTGAAATTTAATCAAATCCAACTTCTCAATTATTTTTTATAAAGAAAATAGTAAAGAACAGACAGCGTTTAAGAATCAAGACTGATTTCTTTAATATGCCTGCCCATTGTTTAATTGTATTTCTAGATGTAAGTTATTAGTACACTATCAGTACCATGTTGAAAAATTTCATAATATAAATCTATACCAAGGACAAAAGCAAAGAATTAGATGAATCATTTCTTCTTCTCCGAACATTCTTTCAGTACTTAATCTGCATATAACTTTCATCACTGGATTATGTATTTTGCTCTCTGTATGAGTGAATAAGAAGATAAGAAGTTCCTCAAGTGGAGACTTAGTCTTACGCCTCTTAGTGATTCATTGTCTTGATGTTCTTTTAAAAAGAAACTCAGATAAGTAACTGAGTAATCTTATTTCAGATGCTTAAACTCTGTGAACTTTCATGTTCTTATCTCTAAAAAAAGGAATGATGTAAGTTATGTTTCTATTCTGAGTTAGTATGTGGATGATATATGTAAAACTCTCTTTCAATTCTAAACTGAAAGGCAAATACATATTGGTACTTCTCATCACTGGTTTGTCTATATTAACATCATCAAATAGCCTCTCGTTTTAATCTGGAAGGAGATTTATGTTTTTTGGGATTCTCCATCTTTCTGTTGCCTACATATTCCAAGCCAAAGTCTTCCTCTGTTCCAAGCCACAATACTTTCTATTTGTTTGGGTTTTTTTTTTTTTTTTTGTAGTTTCAGCATATTACAGGGTTACAACTGTTTAAGTTACCAGTATTGCCCTTGCCCCACCCAAGTCAGAGCTTCAAGCGTGTCCATCCCCCAGACTGTGTGCACCACACTCATTAGATGTGAATATACCCATCGCCTCCTCCCCCACCTGCCCAACACCCAATGAATGTTGTTACTATATGTGCACTTAAGTGTTGATCAGTTAATACCAATTTGATGGTGAGTACATGTGGTGCTTGTTTTTCCATTCTTGTGATACTTCACTTAGTAGAATGGGCTCCAGTTCTATCCAGGATAATACAAGAGATGCTATATCACCATTGTTTTTTGTGGCTGAGTAGAACTCCATGGTATACACATACCATATTTTATTAATCCACTCATGTATTGACGGGCACTTGGGTTGTTTCCACATCTTTGCAGTTGTGAATTGTGCTGCTATAAACATTCGAGTGCAGATGTCTTTTTTAGAGAATGTCTTTTGTTCCTTTGGGTAGATGCCCAGTAATGGGATTGCTGGACCAAATGGTAGTTCTACTTGTAGCTCTTTGAGGTATCTCCATATTGCTTTCCACAGAGGTTGTACTAGTTTGCAGTCCCACCAGCAGTGTATGAGTGTTCCTATCTCTCCGCATCCAGGCCAACATTTATTGTTTCGGGACTTTTTGATTTACACAAATCCAAGGTCCTTTTAAACTAAGAAATCTAATGCGCAGATATCTCCCCTAATGAGGGAAAATTTCCCACTTAGGTAAATCTTAGAGAAAGTGCAGAACAAGAACAAAAAAAGTAAAATCCTAACAGAAACTAGGAAAGAAAGGCAGATTTCTATTAAAGTAACAATAATGGGACTAATATCAGACCTCTCTACAGAAATAATGAAAGCCAAAAGAAAATGGAATGATATAAAAACAGAAATGAAAAAAATAACTGCCTTTCCAGAATTCCATACTTAGCAAAAACACATCCCAAGAATTGTGAAATACAGACATTTTCAGACACACAAAACCTGAGAGAATTTGCTGAACCTTGCAAAAGTTAGTTATAGGGTATATTGTTCATGCAGCAGGAAATAATCTTCACTGAAGCATTGAGATTCGAGAAGGAATAAAGAACAAATAAAGTGCTAACATATGGGAAAATAAAATTAATAGTGATTAAACTGAATAATATAACACTAGATTTAGTGTCTTATGAGGGTCCTGGGTCAATTTTCTCCTACATGCTCCACTATAGAACAAAAGACCCTGAAGACTTATTTGATATCCACTGCTGAGACAATGAGTATTTTAATCCAGGATATGTTATTGCTTTCAGTGAGAGGTTGATTTGCACAGTGCAGTGATGTTAATATAAATGGTGTATTTTCTAAATGTTATTTTCAATATTTTACTGATATATTGACATACAACTAGTATTGGATCTTGTGTCTAATAATTTTGCTAAATGTATGTCTATTTCTTATTAATCCATTTAGTAACTTAATAGTTATCTGTAGTATTTTGGGAGGAGGTGTTCTAAATACACAATCATATCACCTGTGGATAGTGATTTTTTTTTCCCTTTACTGTATTTTTTTTATCTTTTTTCTTGTTCTTGCCCTCTTGAGCTGGCTAGGACCTCCAACAAGCATTTTCACTTCGTTTCTCATCTCAGGGTGAGTTCTATCAAGATTCTGTCTTTTGGTATTATCTTAACTACAGGTTTGCTTAGGTGACATTTAGCAGGAAGTTCCCTTCTATTTCTGGTTTGTTAAGAGTTTTTATTACGAACTGATGTTGAATCTCATCAATTGTTATTTCTGCATCCATTAAAAATGATTCCAAAATCACTCTTTCCTACTATTATGTTATGGTAAATTACTTTGATTTTCAAAATTGTTTTTTAAAATCCTCGTATTTCAGGTTTAAACTCTGGACTAAGTTGCCTAATACTTAGATTAGCATAGTTTCTATTGTCTTTGTTCATGAATGATATGGGCCTGAATTTTTCTTTCTTGAAGGTCCAGGTTTAGCATGAAAAGAATGCTGGTTTCATGCCACAAGCTGGGGATGTTTCCTCTTTCCCTTTCTCTAATGAAGTAATGGTATTACTTTTTCCTTAAATGTTTACCCGCAAAGCTATCTCAGCCTAGAGTTTTCTTTGTGGGAAAGTTTTTAATTATCTTGTTTCTGTGAGAAGGTTTTAATTGTTACTTTTTTCAGAGTATTACAGGAGTGCAAATGTTTCAGTTACATTAATTACTTTTGTGCCATTTGAGTCAAAGCTATAAGTGTGCACATCACCAAGATGGGGTGCATTGTGCCCACTAGGTGTGAATTTACGTGTCCCCTCTTCCCCTCTTCCACCTGCTTGATTCTGCTGAATTTTCGTATATGCACATGAGTGTTAATCAATTAGTTCCAATTTAATAGTGGTAACTTTTTGACTCATGTAATAAGATTAGCTTAAAACAGAAATCATTGTACAATTGTACAAAAATATTATGTCCATATTCTATAAGATGCTTTCTATTTTTAAAGTTTTGTTTTTTTGTTTTTTCTTTTTAATCTTTTTTTGTTAAAAACTTTCTCCTCTGTTATCACCTGAATTACTACATACAGGAATTTATAAGTATATCAAACTAAAATCCAAAATTGGAGAAATCTATGTGTCTTTACAAAGGTGCAAAAGATCATTGAATCACTAAAAGTTTATTTAAAGAGAGAAACATATTAAATAAGGATGGAGTATGACAAGAATGAGATATGATATGTGAAATAGAAAAGAGAAGCGCTCTGGACATTTTTCACAAAATATATTTGCCTTTATTTTTGACATTTTTCAAATAACTTAAAATATATATTTTGTGTTTCATAAGCATAAACAAATCCATTATCAAATAGTTTTGTTTCTATCCTTTTTCTTGGTGTCATTGGTAAAGAATGCTTTGTTAAAGGATGGATTCTATAATCTTTACAGTGAATCCAATGTTTGCTGACCACTACTATAGCTGCAGAGATGTTTATTTCAATGAGGCCCACAGGACCAAGTATATCAATATTCATTAAGAAAATTATTTCCCACTCAAAGAAGTCAACATAATCTTAGTGGTCATTCAGGTGTATCATAATTCTAAGTCACAGGGAAACATAATCACAATTGCAGTTTTTAAGTAGCAGTCTAACATTTATTTTATTATTCGGAAACTGGCTTAGTTGACCTATCTAGTTATTTTTTCCCAATACCCTGTGTGTTACAGCACTTGTATTTTCCCGTGTGCCTTTAATCATGCCACTTTCAGCAAAAATAACAAAGCTGGAGGCATCATACTACTTGACATCAAAATATGCTACAAAGCAATAGTAAGCAAAACAGGATGGTATTGGTATAAAAACAGACACATAGGCTAATAGAACAGAATAGAGATCCTAGAAATAAATTCACATATCTATAATCAACTAATTTTCAATAAAAGTACCAAGAACACACACTGGGGAAAGAGCACCCTCAATAAATGTTTTTGGGAAAACTGGATATCCATGAGCAGAAGAATAAAACTAGAGTCCTATCTATCACCACATATAAAAATCAGCTCAAAATGGATTAAATACTTAAAGTAAAAGCAGAAACTATAATATAAAACTACTAGAAGAAAATATAGGGGATAAGCTTAAGGACATTAGTCTGGGCAAAGATTTTATGGCTAAAACTTCAAAACACAGGCAACAAAAGTAAAAATAGACAAATGGGACTATATTAAACTAAAAAGCTCTGCACAGCAGAGGAAAAATTCAACACAGTGAAGAGACAATCTGTGGAATGGGAGAAGATATTTGCAAACTATTCATCTGACAAGGGACTAATATCCAGAATATATAAGGAACTCAACAACAACAACAAAAATAATCTGATTAAAAAGTGACAGAAGATCTGAATAGACATTTCTCAAAAGAAGACATACAGATGACCAACTGATAAATGAAAAAACACTCAATATCACTAATCCTCAGGGAAATGCAAATCAAAACCACAAGGAGACATCATCTCACCCCAGTTAGAATGGCTAC
The DNA here is from genome assembly GCA_963574885.1 of Lepilemur ruficaudatus. Taxonomy (NCBI): domain Eukaryota; kingdom Metazoa; phylum Chordata; class Mammalia; order Primates; family Lepilemuridae; genus Lepilemur; species Lepilemur ruficaudatus. The sequence goes on from CAUYRT010060864.1 coordinate 20,887, forward strand.
TACCAAAAAGACAGAAAGTAACAAATACTGGCAAGGATGTAGAGAAAAGGGTACTCTTATGCAATGTTGGTAAGAATGTAAATTAGTGCAGCCATTATGGAAAACAGTGTACAGGTTTCTCAAAAAACTAAAAATAGAACTACCATACAATCTAGAAATCCCATGTTTAATGAAGCACTATTCACGATAGCTAAGATATGGAATCAACCTAAATGTCCATCAACAGATGAATTAATAAAGAAAATGTGGTATACATACACAATGGAATACCATTTGACCATAAAAAAGAAAGAAATTCTGTCATTTGCAGGAACATAGATGAGCCTGGAGGATATAATGTCAACCAAAATAAGTCAGGCACAGAAAGATAAATACTGTATGTTCTCACTCATATGTGGGAACTAAAACACATTTGAATTAATGGAGGTGTAGAGCAGAGTTGTTGGTATTAAGAGGCTTGTAAGGGTAGAGAGGAGGCAGAGATAGGGAGACATTGGTTAGCAGATACAGAATATAAAAATACAGCTAGATAGGAGAAACGAGCTCTGGTGTTTTGCAGCAGTGCAGGGTGAAAATGGTTAACTATAATTTACTGCATATTTTCAAAAAGCTACAAAGAAATATAAAATGATTGAAGCAATGGATATGCTAATTATCCTGATTTGATCATTACACATTGCATTCACATATCAAAATATCACTCTGTATCCCATAAATATGTATAATTATTACATGTCAACTGAAAATAAATGGGAAAAAACTCATACCATGCTCCACCCTGGATTTCCCTCCCAAGTCCTATTCAAGTCCTATCCCCATCGTGGAGCCTTCTGCAGTCCATCTCACACCAGTCAACACATGATTCCTGCCTTGAATACCAACTGTGCTGGCTATAATGTCAGCATGATTTGGTTTAAGAATACATTAGCTTCTAATTGTTTTCTGTGTTTGTTTTGTTTCTCTTAATTACGATAATATATTATGTTTATAAAATACAGATTCTAAAGTATTTTTACATCCTTGCCTCATTTAATTCTCAGATGGAGGAACAGACAACAGAATGCCTGGGTTGTTATCCTGGTTCTTTAAATAAGAGCTTTGGAACTTTAGAACATGTACTTAATTTATCTTAGTTTCAGTTTTTATCCATAAAATGGAAACATGTAGTGCATTTTTCATTGTGTTTTGAAAAATAAGGTAAACAAGCACTCAATAAAGATTCAGTTCTTTTCTTCCTGTCTTCTCAAAAATTCTATGAAAAAGTTATTATCAAAATGTTTGTCCTATGCTGTGCATATAGCATCCCAAAGCGATATCCATGTTCATTTCACTATTATTAGTAGTATCAAAGTTCACAGATGAAGAAACTGAGGAGACTCAGAGAATTGAAGCAGCTACACAAGTTCTGATGTATTCTCACATCAATATACTTACCAATACCTACTGAAAGTGATTTGATGACCAAATCCAGCACAGTAATGGGCATATAATACTCAACAAAAGAAATAATTGATGTAGATGCATGTTGATGTTAGAATGAACCCAACTAGCATCCATAGCTTCCAGAGAGTCCTTAGGGAATTTCAGTACAGTTCCTAAACTAGGGCTGCAGCCTCATCCAGGAAAGAAAAAATGATCACCAGGGCAATTGAAATTCGTAATAAGGCCATAAATAACACCAGTTTTTGAAGCCACTATCTTTGTCAGGAAAAGTGTTATACATGCATTATCTCATGCAATCCTCACTATAACCATATAAGATAGTTACTATTATTATCCCTGTTTAACACATAGGCAATCTAAAGCATGGCAAAATAACATAACAGCTTATTTATGTAGTTAAGTAACTAGGAAGTAGCAGAGTCATGATTGTATCCATGTAGTCAAAATCCATAATACTCTTTTAACTTTTAATTATGGAATTTTATAAACAGGCACAAATACACAGAGAGTAAAGAAAATATAATAATAAACCACCAGGTATCCATCATCCAGGTCTCACAATTATCAACTCAAGGCTAATCTTGTTTCATCTATACTTTTATACACTGCCCTCTACCCCCATTCTGGATTATTTTAAAGCTAACCATCGACATAATGTTAGTATATTTTTTGCATATATATTTCTGAAGATAAGGACCTTTGTAAAATAAAAACAAAATATCACATACAAAAATTATTTCAATGTTATCAAATTACTAGTCAGTGTTCAATTTTCTCCCAGGTTTCTCACATTCTTTTATTTTATTTTTGTTTAAATCAAGATCCTAATATAATCCAAACATTATAATTGGTTGATATGTGAGTTAAATCTAACATAATCCTTACTCCCCATCATTCTTCCTTGCCTCCCCCCCCCCTTTTGCTTAGCTATCCATGTATTTGTTAAAGAAATTGGGTCATTTGTCTCGTAGATTTTCCAAAAATATAGATTCAGCTGATTGCATTCTTAGTGTTATTCTAAGTGTATATAATATAAACTGGTATTAGTTCTAAAGAATAGAGATGAAATTGAACTCAGGTTTTATTTTTGCCAAGCATACTTCATAGAGACAAGACAGCCAACAGTGACATAGCTTGTCGCCCCGTCTCGGCTGAAGGGTAGAAGGTTAGATGAGAAGAGTGGAGAACAATTGCAACTCAGGTGTGACCACAGGGAGAGACAGCACAGGTGTCTGGTCTGGGGAAGCCACAAAGAAGGGCTGCAAAGCTGAGAAAGAGGGAGAGAAGAGAAGACAGTGGGTCAGGCCAAATCCAGAGAGGCCCAAAGCCCAGTGACAGGATAAGGGGGACTCCCCTCCCCCATGTGGGTGACTCAGGCAAGCAACAGGACACAAAACTCTCACCCCCCCCCCAGGAGAGTGCCACCAGAGAACAAAGAGCCAGCATTCTTACACCTAGATGGCCCCTCCTCTGCACTTCCTCCATTCCTGGCATCACAGAAAGTCATTTTGGCTCAACTCAGCATTTAGCCACAGCCCCTCCCACCCATAGCAACCACAAGAGTACTCTGTGCTGAAACACCTGTTACTCTGGGGTGGGGGCTCATTCCCAGCTGCACCTGCCAATGAGAGTGGAGTTGCCGCAATGGCATTTCATGGGATTGCCCACTGGCAGCTTGGACAGGTGGTCAGGACTCAGTGCCCTCATGTCAAAAGAGTGGTGCAGGGAGACCACAGCCCTCTTCCCTTAGCAAGAGTGAGAGTGCGCTGTGCTGAGAAGCCTGGTTCTCTACCTTGCTGAGCCAGCCATGGAGAGCATAGCCACAGCAGCGGAGTAACCCAATATGTTCATCAAACCTGCTAGAACACCCCAAAGACAACTCAGGATCAGCACCAGCCCTAGCACCCTAAGCTCTTGATTGAGATGCCAGATTAGACAGAACCAATGAAAGAACTCTGGAAATATGAAAAATCAAAAAAATGATACACCCAAAAGAAAATAATAATTCCTTACCAATGGATACCCACCTAAATGAAAAGACTAAATGACAGATGAAGAATTTTGATCATGGATTGTAAGGAAGTTCAATGAAACACAAGAGAAAATAGAAACTCAACACAAAGAACTCACAAAAACAATGCAGGAAATTTTTTTTTTTTTTTTGCACTCTTGATAGATTCCATCGCTGTACAAAGGCTTTTAATTTGATCAGGTCCCATGTATTTATTTTTGTTGTTGCTATGATTGTCTTTAGGATCTTCTTTATACATTCTTTGCCTAGGCCAATGTCTATAAGAGTCACAGAATGGGAGAAAATATTAGCATGTTACACGTCTGATAAAAGACTGATAACTAGAATCGCTGTAGAACTCAGGAAAATCAGCAAGAAAAAATCAAACAACCCTATCAAAAAGTGGGCAAAAGACATGAACAGAAACTCTTCTAAAGAAGATAGACTAATGGCCAACAAACATATGAAAAAATGTTCAGCATCTCTAATTATCAGGGAAATACAAATGAAAACCACAATGAGATATGACTTATCACCAGTGAGAATGGCCTTTATCAAAAAGTCCCAAAACAATAAATGTTGGCATGGATGTGGAGAGATAGGAACATTCACACACTGTTGGCAGGACTGCAAACTAGTACAACCTCTGTGGAAAGTAATATGGAGATAACTGAAGGAGCTACAAGTAGATCTACCATTTGATCCAGCAATCTCAGTACTGGGCATCTACCCTAAGGAACAAAAGACACTCTATAAAAAAGACATCTGCACTAGAGTGTTTATAGCAGCACAATTCACAATTGCAAAGATACGGAAGCAACCCAAGTGCCCATCAATACATGAGTGGATTAATAAAATGCGGTATATGTATACCATGGAGTACTATTCAGCCATAAAAAATGGTGAACTAATACCTTTTGTGACAACCTGGATAGAACTGGAGACCATTCTTCTAACAAAAGTATTGCAAGAATGGAAAAACAAACACCACATGTACTCACTATTAAATTGGAACTAATTGATCGACTTCCATGTGCCCATATAGTAGTAAAACTCATTGGAAACCAAGCAGGTGGGAGGGGAGTGAGGGGACAGGTAAATTCACACCTAATGGGCACAATGCATACTACCTTGGTGAGGGGCACATGTATAACTTTGACTCAAACTGCACAAAAGCAAATCATGTAACTTAAACATTTGTACTCCCGTAATATTCTGAAATTTAAAAAAGAATATTTCATAGATGTTGAGGTACAATTCCAACAGGAGCTACATAACAGTGGACTTTTTCTTTTGTTATTTTGAAATACCCAAGTAACAGTGTCTCAGCGGCATGCAGTGCTCAGTGCTTAGATTCATTATTTTAAGATAGATTGCAAAACTGAAGTTTTAGTACTATCATTCCTTCTCTTTTTAGTACCTGAAACACTTCTACAAAGAGAAACTTCCCTTCGCTAACTCTTTGGTTGGGATAGAGTTCACATAAGAGAGTAAGGGAATCAAATTAAGAGTATAAGGACTTATGTTTCCCAGAATTAAGCAGTGTTGTTATGTGGGCTTCTGTTTGGGAGATTATCTTGACAAATTATACAAAACCAACAGAGGAGAATCTACTGTTCAAAGTCACCATTCTTGTTCATTCTTTTAGGTGCCTGAGAACTATCTGATTAGAACTCACAAGTGAATCTTTTTCATTAATTTTTCCCACCACTATTTCCAGACCCTCACTGTCCTTCACTTTCTTCTGTCTCGCCTGCTTGCTCAGCTTAATTTCTACAGTAATTCTGAGAAACAATATAATAATTTATACTAGTATCTTCTACTCCAGTCCACCTCCACAGGGCTCTTCCTTGCCTTTTCTCATTACATCATCCCATCTGTTTTCTTCTACGCTAAGAACTGTGGCTCCCAGTAATTTCAACATTTACTCAATTGCTCAATCCATCCTTACACTTAAAGTAATTTCACAATTGCCACTACTACAATAAAACTACTCAAAAGTTTCTAGATTTTGTTTGTTCTTTTTCCCTAATCACAAAACTGAGTATTTAGTCAAATTCTGTGCAAAAATTTACTCAAGTTCATTCTTTCATATTTTTTTCTTCCTTCAGTGTGATTACGTTATTCACTTGTAAAAGAGTTGGGTTCCTTTTTTAAAAATTTATTTTCCGAGTATTTTTCTGTCCTATGATCTAAAGTTATTTTTTGAATGTGTAGAACATTAACATGCTTCCAAAACACAAATTATAGAAAAGCTATATTCAGAAATGTATTATTCCTCTACCGTGTTCCCTCATTTTCTATAGGTAACTAACTTTATAGTTCTCTTATCTATCCTCATTGGTTCATTTTTGTAAAGATTATTTGATAACGGTTTCTGATTTACTCATTTTTCTTAAACAAAAAATAGCATTATATAACTATATTGATAATGATATAATAGATTTTTGCTCTACTTTTTTTTATTTTAATAATTGATCTTTGTTTAATATATCCTGGTAGTGGCTATATTAGTTTACAGGGAAAGCTCTCATTTATTTATTTCTACAGCTGCATAATGCTTCATTGCGTATAATAAGTACTTTAGTACTTATTCGTATGTTTGGAACAAATTTCCTGTTTTGAAATTTGAATAGCAGCTAATATTTTGCAATTAGAAATAATTATAAAATGTATACATGCATTTTTATATACTTGGATATGTATCTTTAAATTCCCAGAAATAAGATATCTGAATCAAAGGGTAAATGCATTCAGTTTTCTTAAATACACTTAGCTTCCATATCAGCAGGTTCTGCAGCAATGGATTCAACCAACCAGTGGATGGGAAATAGTCAGAAGAACAAGAACAATAAAAAAAAATAATAATACAGCAATAAAAAATCATGCAAGTAAAAATAGTACAGTATAACAATTTTCTGCATAGAATTGATATTGCATCAGATATAGGTAATCTAAAGATAATTTAAAGTATGCAAGAGAATGTGCATAGGTAATATGCAAATGCTACACAATTTTATATAAAGGACTTGAACATCCACAGTCCTTGCTGTCCATGGGATCCTAGAACCATTCCCATGTGAATAGTGAGAAACTATTGCCAAATTTCATTCTATGAACATTGTACAATTTTTTATTCCCACTAGCATGTATGAGTTGGCTTATATTCCCACATTCTCCACAATAGAGGCTGTTTGTATTTTTGAATCTTTGCCAATCTACTTATTAAGAAGTAATGTCTTCTTGTAGTTTCAATTTGTATTTTTTTGACAAAAGTTATTTGTGACATACCTACAGCAAGTATCATACCAAACAGGAAAAAACTAAAAACTATTTCTCTAAGATCTGTAACAAAACATGTATGCCAACTTTCACTACTTTTATGAAACATAGTACTGAAAATCCTGAGCAATTAGACAACAGAAAGAAATAAAGGCCATTCAAATTGGAAAGAAAGAAGTCAAATTATCCTTGTTTGCAGACAATATGATCTTATATTTAGAAAACCTAAAGACTCCACCAAAAAATTATAGAACTGATAAACAAATTCAGTAAAGTTGCAGGATACAAAATCAACATGTGAAAGTCTGTAGCATTTCTATATGCCAACAACAATCTGAAAAAGAAACCAAGACAGTAATCCCATTTATAATAGCTACAAGCAAAATAAAATACTTGGGAATAAACTTAACCAAAGAACTTGTTCTTCTGACTATTTCCCATCCACTGGTTGGTTGAATCCATTGCTGCAGAACCTGCTGATAGTTTCCACAATGAAAACTATAAAACACTGATGAAAGAAATTGAAGAGGACATGCAAAAAATGAAAAGACATTCCATGCTAATGGATTGGAAGAATCAATATTGTTAAAAGGTCCATACTACCCAAAGAAATCTACAGATTCAGTGTAATCCTTACCAAAGTACCAATTATGTTCTTTACAGAAATAGAAAAATAAAATTCTAAAATATATATGGAACCACTAAAGACCCAGAATAGCCAAGCCCATTTGTAGTAAAAAGAACAAAGCTGGAGAAATCATATTATCTGATTTCCTTTTATACTGCAAAGCTACAGTAACCAAAACAGTTTGGTACTGGCATAAAAATAGACACAGAGACCAGTGGAATAGAATAGAGAATCAAGAAATAAATCCACACATTTATAGTCAACTTATTTTCAACAAAATTGCCAAGAGCCTACATTGGGGAAAAGACAGTCTCTTCTATAAATGATGTTGGAAAAACTGGATATCCATATGTAGAAAAATGAAACTAGATCCCTATCTCTTGTGATATACAAAAATCAAATCAAAATGAATTAAAGACTTAAATATAAAATTTGAAACTATGAAACTGCTAGAAGAAAGCATTAAGGAAACACTCTAATATATTGGTCTGGGCAAAGATTTATTAAGACCTCAAAAGCACAGGCAACCAAAGCAAAAAGGGTCAAATGGGATCACATCAAGCTAAAAAGTTGCTACACAGCAAAGGAAACAATCAACAAAATAAAAAGACAACTCACAGAATGGGAGAAAATATTTGTAAACTACCTATCTGATAAGAACCCAATGATGAGAGCATACAAGTAGTTCAAACAATTCCATAGGAAAAAAAACATATAATTCCATTTAAAAAATGGACAAAAGATCAGAATAGATATCTCTCAAAAAAAAAAAAACACATACAAATGACCAACATGTTATAAACAATGCACATCACTAATCACCAGGGAAATGCAAATCAAAACTACAATATCATATCCTATCACCAAATTAAGGTGGCTTTTATCCAAAAGACAGACAACATTGTTCTTGCGAATATAAATTAGTATAGTCACTATTGAGAACAGTATGGAGGTTCCTCAGAAAACTGAAAATAGAACTACCACATGATCCAGCAATCCCACTACTGGATATATCTTTAAAAGAAAGGAAATATGTATATCAAAAAGATATCTGCACTGCCATGTTTACTGCAGCACTATTCACAATAGCCAAGACACGGAATCAACTTAAATGCCCATCAATGGATCAATGGATAAAGAAATGTGGTACACATACACAAAGGAATATTATTCAGCCACAAAAAAGAATGAAATACTGTCATTTGCAACAACATAGATGGTACTGGAGGATATCATGTTAAGTGAAATAAGCCAGGTACCAAAAGACAAATATTGCATGTTCTCACATATATGTTGGAGCTAAAAAAAAAAATTATATCACTGAGACAGAGAGTAGAATAATGGTTACTAGAGGATCAGAAGGGTAATGGGGAAGGGGGATAAAGGTAAGGATGATTAATTGGTATGAAAACACAATTAGGAAATATATTTGATGGCAAAAAAAAAACCCCCGCAATTAGGTAGAACATATAGGATCTAGTATTTGGTAGTACAATGGGGTGAAAAGTTCACAATAATTTATTCTATATTTTAAAATACTAAATGAGTGGAATTGGAATATTCCAACAAAAAAACAACAAATGCTTGAGGTGATAGATACCCCAGTTACCTTAATTTGATCATTGTACATTATATGTCTATATCAAAACATCACATATACCCCATAAATAAGTACAACTATTATATATCCTTAATCATTGAAAATTTAAAATTATTTTATAAAAATTATATTTCTCTCATTATAACCATTGGATACATTTTCATATGCTTAAGGGCCATTTTTAGATCATGTTTTTCTGCTCATTTTTCTATGGGATTTTGTTCTTTTTTTCCCTTCTATTTTTGTAAGTTCTTTGCAATGTTTTGTAGTATATATTAAAATATTTTCTCCTAAGTTATTTATTTTTGACTTTTTTGAATAAAATTTTCCATATAAAAGTTCCTTATAATTTATATAGTCAAATATGTATGTCCTTTTTATTGCCTCTGGATTTTGAATCATTGTTAAAACACCTGTCCCTATACCCATGTCTTCTTATAGTATTTCTATAGTTTAATTTCATACATTTACATTTTTATATTTTACATTTACATTTCTCTTACGTTTGGGCTTTATTTTCGTTAATAGTATAGGAAATAAATCTAATTTTACCTTTTTCCAAAATGGTTCTACAATTTTCCCAACATCATTTCTTAAAAAGCCCATCTTCAGTGAATTAATTACACCTTTCTGATATTCTAGTTTTTAAAATGTAGTTGGATTAATTTGTGCTCTTTCTGTTCTATTTCATTGGCTAGTCTGTCTATTCTTATGAAAGTACATACTATTTTAATTACAGAGGCTTTGTAGCTTGTAGCTTGTTACCTGTAGAGTTTGTCCCTATCCATTACAATGTGTGAGATGATGTGATAATCGTATAAGTAGAAAATGCAACCCTTGGCAAGGGAGAATATTATGATTTATCATATTTATCAATAAGCAGTTTTAGTGCTGTGTCTCATCAACCTTTATATCTAAGCCTTATTCTTACCAGCATTCTTAATTGAATTTGAAAGCGTGTCATTTGCCATTAATGATTTTAGCTCAATAAAGCATTTTCAAAAGAAGGAAGCTGAATATGGTAGATGGACAAAGTGGCCTTTTCACAATTGCTATAATCTTTCCACATTGCAGATAAGAGTCCAAAGACCACTGTTAATGGACGTTAGGATTTTAATACAAAACTGGTTTCTATTTAATGCAGCTAGTGGAAACTCCAGAAATATAAGCAGGCAGCGTTTATCCAGTGGCAATCCAGCTGGAGGAAGGGCTGGGACCTGACTTTCCAATAGTATAACTATCACACTGCTCTAGTTAATTTTATGATGTTTTCATTTAGGTCAAATGTTTCGGTTAAGAGAGCCAAAAAGATATCACAGAGTGGGTGGGATTGCTGAGGAGAGGGTTGCAGCTTCCCTCTCTCACCCAACACACATAGCTTGAGCACTACTAATAAAACAGGGAGGGTTTCTGTGAAACTTTGGAACCTTGGAATCCAGGTAAATCAAGGCTGGGACAACAGGTAATAATATATCACTGCAATACTTTGTTGCTTTTAATCACAAGTGAAAATACTTGTACAGTTCAACCTGATCACCTCAGGACAATTTTGTCACTCCCCTTATATTTTCTTACTAAACTATAAACTCATAGAAGTCTGTATTCCTTAGGACACTTTGGATTGCCAGTGACAGAAAGCCAATTCAAACTAGTTTAAGCTTAAAGGGAATTTATTGCCAAATATTTCAGGAAAGCCAAGGAGTGAACACTTTAGTAATGAAATTCTCTACTTGAGTTCATTTTGCATGAAGCCCACTTGGCAGGCAACGCGGTCGTCGGCAGCTCCGGGCTCGCAGCCTCCTAGTTTAACAACCACAGTAGAAAATGCTTCTTTATTTTTCTGTCCACATGAATTACTGAAAAAAGACTCCGTCTGACCTTGCTTGGCTCATATGCCCACCCTTGGATGCAGCCACGGCCACATGCCAGCTCTGTATCCTTAAAGGTGATTTCCCCAAGGAGAAGAAGCTACCAGACACAAACAACTTCAAAGACTACTTCAAAGACCAGTCAAATCCGAGTCCTCTTTTTATTTCCCACAGGTCTTTGACCTACCAGATTTTCAATCAATGGACACCAGAGGAGCAAAGCAACTTTGTACTGATGAATGTATTTAATATGGAAAGAGGCCAAGGTATTTTGCTAGAATGAAAGAGGTAAAGGGCAAACAGAACATTGGCAGGTAAGAGAGTAGACATAAAGAGAAGGGGAAATCACACAAAAAGTGAAAAATAAGGTGAAATTTGCCTTGCTTTGTTTTATATGTTTGTATAGAGAATCAGTAAAAACCATAGTGACTTTATTCATATGAGAAAGGCCTTAAAAGCCATGTATAATTATTATGACCACATTTAGAGAGCTTTTATAAAATACCAGAGAGTTTATCCAATTCCTCTCATGACTTGGCGGTTGTTAGCTGTGGCATATCTGTGACATTGTTACATAACTGTAGATATTTTAATAGGCAACCCCAGTGGGTTCTGTGAGCATCTGTTACTGGTGTTTTACATATGAAGATGCTGAAGATAGTTAAATTGTAATGCTAAGGTTATTTAACAATTGCAAGCTAGAAGTGGTAGCCAATCCTTTCATCACCAATCTCATCACCCACTGTCAGCACTCTCCCCGTTTCTGTCAATGGAAACACAAACCAACACTGAGCAGATAAAACACAGATGACAGCTGTGCCCTTCTC
>CAUYRT010060865.1:0-30049 GCA_963574885.1 Lepilemur ruficaudatus
TTATTTTATTTTTTTGAGACAGAGTCTCACTCTGTTGCCCGGGCTAGAGTGCCGTGGCGTCAGCCTAGCTCACAGCAACCTCAAACTCCTGGGCTCGAGCGATCCTCCTGCCTCAGCCTCCCGAGTAGCTGGGACTACAGGTATGCGCCACCATGCCCAGCTGATTTTTTTTCTATATATTTTTAGTTGGCCAATTAATTTCTTTCTATTTATAGTAGAGACGGGGGTCTCGCTCTCGCTCAGGCTGGCCTCGAACTCCTGACCTTGAGCAATCCATCCGCCTCGCCTCCCAGAGTGCTAGGACTACAGGCGTGAGCCACCATGCCTGGCTAATTTTTTCTTTATATTTTTAGTTGGCCAATTAATTTCTTTTATTTTTTAGTAGAGACAGGGGTCTTGCTCTTGCTGAGGCTGGTCTCGAACTCCTGACCTAGAGCGATCCTCCCACCTGGGCCTCCCAGAGTGCTGGGATTACAGGCATGAACCACCATGCCTGGCCAAAGCTCTGTTTTTAGATTCATGATTCTAAGGGTTTATGATGCTGGTGTGTGATAGGGGGAGGGGCCCTCTTGTGTGCAGTCGAGCACCTCTGGCCCCCTGGATGGTAGGTAGGCATGGGGTCACTGTTGCCACCAAATCTGGGAAATGGTTACTGGTCAGAGTTCACTAATTGCCGAATGATTAAACCACCAAAGTTGGCACTTGAAACTTCTCTAACTGAATATTTGTTTTTTCTTTTCCTTGACCTACAAAACATACTCAATACAATAGTAAAAGGAACTACCGAGGTGGTAGAATACATCCTCCATTACCCACCTGTTTTGTGCATTAGTAAATGGTGGCTACTGAGGTTTAAGTATGCCCAGGACGATCGAGGATTAGAGCCCAGGGCAGTGCACTTGATTTAAGGCTTTTGTCTCAGTGAAATGTCATTTTTCCACGGGAAGGCCTTCTCAGGCAAGTACTATACTTTTCTACCAGGGTGGCTGCTATGTGTCTCTTCCTTGCTTTTTAGTTCTTAGAATAAGGTATGTATATGCCCGTAGTTTAAAAAGTCAGTCAGTGCTAAAAGACTTCAGCAAAAGCTGTTCTCCTCTGCCTTTCTGGAGGCAGCAGCCTCTTGGAACTCTTCAGCATTTACTTCGTGTTTCCTGAGTATGTGCTCGTGTTGTCATGTCTTTATTCCCCAATTCTAGGGGTTGTCTGAGGACTTCCACTAATGGCAGGTGAAGATCTCATGCTCTCTCCTGTTCACCTTGCCCCAGAGTGCATGTTCCCACCTGGGGATTCTGCCCACCTTTCCCCCATCTGGTGGCTCTCTGTGTCTTCCCTCCCTCATGGCGGTGGAGCACATTCTCCAGTAACTTACCAAGGAGGAGGCAGTGGGAGGCAAACTTGTGGGGTTTTCATGTCTGAAAATGTGACTATTCTATCACCGCACTTGAAGAAAAAGTTTGGCTAGGCGTGGAATTCCAGATTGGAAGGTATTTTCAAGGCATGGCTCCAATATTGTCTAGTTTCCATTGTTGCTGTTGAGAAGTCCAGTTTGAGGCTTAATCCTTTGTAAGCATTATTCTCCCTCCAAAGTTTTAGGATCATTGCATCCTTGATTTTCCTAATGTTTGTCGTGTGCTTAGTGCTAGCTTTTTTTCATTTATCATGTAGGTTACTATTAGCTGTGAAATCTGGAGATTGATGCCCTTTTGTTGTGGGAAATTTTCGCATGATGTATTTGAGATAGTTCATTCTCTTCTGCTTTCTCTGTGTTCTCTCCATTTCCTTTGGTTAAATGTTGGACTTCCTTTAGAACTCTTGATCCCGAAATGATAGTTGAAGAAAATTTAAAATAAATTTAGTAAAAAAAATCCTAAAAAAAAAATATATATAAAACAAAAAAAAGTTGGACTTCCTGTATTTAGTCTTCTAATTTTTAAAATCTTTTCTCCTTATGTCTTAGTCTTATTCTACTTTTTGAGAGCATTTTTGACTATTTTTTAACTGAATTTTTCTGCTATTATATTTTTATGTTCTTTACTGTTCTCTGTTACTTTTTTAGTACCTCCTGTTCTTGTTTTATATGTATATCTTATGTCTTTTAATTACAGTTAAATTTCTAAAATTACAGTTAAATTATTTTAAAAATGTTGTTTCTTTCCATTTTTGTGCTTGCCCTACGTACCTGTTTGCTGCTTTATGTCTTGGTCTTTCTTTCATGATGGAAACCTTCTTCCAATATGTGGTGATCTTTGACTATGTAGTCACCGATAAGAATAAAGCACTCAACATGGAAAACTGAGTGTTTGAGGGGCTTGTTTACTTGTTGGTTGCACTGTAGGGCAGTGATTGGCTGCTGTTATTTCATTGGCTCTCTTGCCATTTTTCCTATTTCTTAGGGATAGGGTTTTGCTCTGTCCCCCAGGCTGGAGAACAGTGGCACAGTCACAGCTCACCGTTACCTTGAACTCCTGGGCTCAAGCGATCCTCCTGCCTCAGCCTCCCGAGTAGCTGGGACTATAGGTGCGCGCCACTATGTCTGGCTAATTTTGAAATTTAGAGTTAGGTTCTGGCTGTGTTGCTCAGGACGGTCTCGAAGTCCTGGCCTCAAGGGATCCTCCCTCATGCTTGGGTTATAGGTGGGAGCTCCTGTGCCTGGTGGATCCCTCAGTTTCTTGCCTTGCTGGTGTAAGTTGGATGTCACATAACCAGGTTCAAGGGCAAGGAGAAGAGGAGGCTCTTCCCGTAGATCAGGAGACAGCCTTTCCCTAATCTTGTTTTCAGTTGAGGAGCTCACTCCTGCCTTTCTTTGTGTTTGCTTTCCCCAAGTGTGGTGCATTTTTGGTGGAGTTTTTTACAGGGCGAAACCTCTGGTGTCCTGTGGCTACAGAAGAGGAGGACTTGGCTGAGTGTGTGGGAGGACACTAGAGTCTAACTGTTCTTGTGTGGATTTTTATGCCCACTCCCCTTTGCAGCTTCAGCACATTACCTGATCCGTCGTCCCAGTCAAGCCCGCTTCTCAAGCAGCAACCCCTGTTTAGGTGTCCCCTTCCTCTGCTCTGTGGAGCGCTTTGGCTTTTCTCCACCCTCCGTCTTCCTGTTCACGTCTTGTGTAGAGGTTTCAAATGTCTCCTCGATGGAGTTTGTTTCTCTTTCCTGTTCTTCTTGTCTGTGGTTGATTTTTGTTAAGGGGGAGAATCACAAATGTTTCCTCTAAATCCTGAGAATTCTTGCCTACACGGAAGGACAGCTGTCCTGAGGAAAGGGCTACCCGTCCTGGAATCGGACCGTGTGGTTTGTGGTGGGAAGAGTCTGGAGTCACAGCAAGGCTGCCCAGGTGGGGTGTAGCCCCAGTACCCGAAAGAACAGCTGTGGGTAGTGTGGGTAGCCCGTTTGTCGAGATCGCACGTGTGGCCAGGGCCAGAGTGGGCTAGAGCCCTGGTTTCCTGCTTCTGCTTCCTGTCGTGTCACAGAACAGTTTGCTACGTTTGACCACATTTTATTGAGTTTGTCTTTGAAAATAATTTAGTCTATAAGAATCGTATTTTGGGCTCTTGTCTTTAGAATTTTGTGTTATCATTTCACTGGCTTTACTGTGTTTGATGGATGCCTTTATTTTTTATTTTTTAATTTTTTGGAGACAGAGTCTCACTCTGTTGCCAGGCTAGAGTGCTGTGGCGTCAGCCTAGCTCACAGCAACCTCAAACTCCTGAGTTCAAGTGATCCTCCTGTTTCAGCCTCCCGAATAGCTGGGACTACAGGCATGCGCCACCATGCCCGGCTAATTTTTTTCTATATATTTTTAGTCGGCCAATTAATTTCTTTCTATTTTTAGTAGAGATGGGGTCTCACTCTTGCTCAGGCTGTTTTCGAACTCCTGACCTTGAGCAATCCACCCATCTTGGCCTCTCAGAGTGCTAGGATTACAGGCGTGAGCCACCGCGCCCGGCCATTTTATTTTTTATTTTTTAATTTTTTTTTGAGACAGAGTCTCACTCTGTTGCTAGGCTGTGTCAGAGTGCCGCGGTGTCAGCCTAGCTCACAGCAACCTCAAACTCCTGGGCTCAAGTGATCCTCCTGCCTCAGGCTCCTGAGTAGCTGGGACTACAGGCATGTGTCACCATGCCCGGCTAATTTTTTCTATTTTTGGTAGACATGGGGTCTCGCTCTTGCTCAGGCTGGTCTCGAACTCTTGAGCTCAAATGATCCGCCCGCCTGGGCCTCCCAGAGTGCTAGGATTACAGGCGTGAGCCACCGCGCCAGGCCTGATGGATGCCTTTATCCTAAGGTAAGTGGGCAGTTTGATTTCATCTTAAGTTGCTCACTCAGCAAGCCATGTAGGCAGTAGTTACTAGAGTCCAGTTACTTTGGTCTGTGGCATTATGATACAAAGAGCATCCATTCCAGGATTCAGAGGTCCCCCTGCTCCCCCGACTTACTGTTTTGTTTTTATACAACTTTTAGTATTTTCAACTGTTTTAAAAAAATCTCTGAAGGTTTTTGATTTTGAAAAACAAAAGCTGAAGTGGTTCCTTAAAATCTTCAGAGGTAGCATTTCCTTTGAAATGATGTCTTCCTAGGTAAGAGGTCACTTTCCCAGTAGCATCACTGTCAGTTGGTATTTTATTTTGGAAAAATTTTTGGACCACTTTCTGTATCCCGCTTTTAATAGGTTGGCCAGGTCTGATCATGGTATGTTTAAAATGCTGTTATCAGGGGGTCAGCAAGCATTTATTGAGCACCTTCTATTTATGAAGTGCTATTGTAGGTATTTGTGAGAGGATATACACGTTTTTGAGACTGATCCCTGATTTCACGAAATTTAATAGTACAATAGCACAAATATTACTGAGCAAGATGAGATGGAATCAGTTGAAAGCAAACAAGAAAAGGCCTGCTGTATTGCAGTAATTGCTGTGACCAGACGTATGTTGGGGAAAGCTCTTAAGTTAGTCTAGGTTTTGAAGAATAAATTGGCATGGCGAGGTGTACAGTACATACATGTCCAAAAAAAATTAGGGATTTCAGCAAATTTAGAAAATTAAAACCTAGAAACCTCAGATTGCCAAATATTTGTCATCTCCCTTCTCTGATCCTTGTGAGTGTGCGTGTTCATGTTTGAAATTGGCTGTCATCAGTGATTTTGTGCCATGTGCTTTCCTCTTTCGTATACTGTCTGGCATACATTTGTGTCTTTAACATTTTTATTAGCTGCATGGTAGTGTTTGTCACAGGGGAGTCCCAGTTTCCTTGATTATGATTTGGGTGAGGACTACATCCTTTAGGACACAGTGGAATTACTAGGTCGGAAGGGGCGGGTGGCTTGAGATGAAGCTGGAGAGGGAGGGCAAGGTCATACAGGGCCTTGTCGCCATGGTAACAAGTTGGGATGTTTCATAAGCACTGTAGACAGTCCTTGAAGATTTTAGGCATGGAACGATATTTTAAAAAGGTGACCCTGGCTGCTGTGTGGACAGTGGATGAAGGGAGATTACAGTGGAAGCAGGGAGCCAGTGAGAAGGCTTGGCCAGGTGGCACTGGTGGAGGGAGGTGCGGAGGGACTGGAGGATTGAGTCAAGATGTAGATGTTTGAGTTTAATTTTTTCAGTAGATAAGACAGTTACGTGGTTCACAATTCAAAAAGTACTAAGTGAACTGCCTCCCCTCTTTGTCCCCTAGCCACTCAATTCTTCTCTTGGCAGGTCACCAGTGTTATAATTATTGACCATCCTTCATGGTATTTGTGAATATACAGTCATGCGTCACTTGAGGACATTTTGGTCAATGACGGACTGCATATGTGATGTCCCATAAGATTATAAGGGAGCTGAAAACTTACTGTTGCCTGCTCATGTTGTAGCGATCATAACATGGCAGGGCTATGCGTTACTTTTTCTTTTCTTTTCCTTTTTTTGAGACAGAGTTTCCCTCTGTTGCCGGGGCTAGAGTGCTGTGGCGTCAGCCTAGCTCACAGCAACCTCAAACTCCTGGGCTCAGGTGATCCTCCTGCCTCAGGCTCCTGAGTAGCTGGGACTACAGGCATGCGCCACTATGCCCAGCTAATTTTTTCTGTTTTTTAGTTGCCGGCTAATTTCTTTCTATTTTTAGTAGAGATGGGGTCTCACTCTTGCTGAGACTGGTCTTGAACTCTTTAGCTCAAGTGATCCTCCTGCCTCGGCCTCCCAGAGTGCTAGGATTACAGGCATGAGCCACCGTGCCTGGCCTACATTACCTTTTCTATGTTTAGATTGGTTTTGACCCACAAATACCCTTGTATTATGGCTGCCTTCAGTATTCAGCACAGTAATGTGCTGTACAGGTTTGTAGCCTAGGAGCAGTTGGCTACACCTGTGTAGCCTGGGTGTGTAGTAGCCTATGCCATCTAGATTTGTGTAAGTGTATTCTGTGATGTTCTCACCATGACGAAATCACCTGAAGACACATTTCTCAGAGTGTATCCCTCTCATTAAGCATCACATGACTGTATAAGCAAATGGATGTGTAGGTATTTTAGGCTTTTTATTATGGAACTTTTTAGACCTATTCAAAAGTAGATGTGGTAGCATAATGAACACCATCACCTGTCCCCCACACTGTCAGTTTTCTCCTCATGGCCGGTCTTGTTTCGTCTGTACCTCCAGTGCTCCCCACGCCGTCTGCATTATCTTGAAGCAATTCTCAGACGTGTTTCATCTGTGACTATTTCAGTGACTATTTCTGTGACTGTAGGTATTCCAGTCAATAAACATCAATGTGTAGATTTCTTATTTCAGTTCAATTTGGGACCCAAATGTGGTCTATTCATTGCTCTTGGCAGATAATCTCTTCATTCTCGGTGTATTGATTTCTCTTCCATGTCATTATTTTTCTCTTGCAGTTAAGTTTTGAAGATAATGGTTCATTTGTCCCGGTGTTTCCCATAACCGTGTCTTGCTGACTGTATTCTGATGGTGGTGTTTAACGTGTTCCTCTGTCCCCTGTAGTTCTTGTCATTGGAATTTAAGATCTAGAGCTACTGGCTGCTGCGTCCAGTATGACAGCCACTAGCCACATGTGGCTCTTGAGCACTTGAAATGTGGTTAGTGTGAATGGAGATGTGCTGTCAGGACAGAACACACAGGATTTTGAATTCTCACTGTGAAAAAGAGAATGTAAGGTGTCATGTTAAAACTTTTAAAAATGTCGATTACCTGTTAGGATATAATGTTATTATTTGACATGTTTCTAATTATTTTTTAACAAATGTGACTACAAGAAAATTTAAAATTACGTACATGGCTCACATTGTGTTTTGGTTGGACAGCCCTGTTCTAGAGTCTCCATCAGATGCTGACTTATTTTTTTTTCTTTAGCAAGAATATGTCATAACTGGTATTGAGTCCTTTTACCAGTAGGCATAGTAAGTCTGATTACCTTGCTCTGTGGTGTTAACACAAAGCTGATAGCCGTTGATAGTCATTGCTCAGAACCATTAACTCATCAGCAGGTGGAGAATGGCAGCCTGTCTGTGTATTAGCTGCAGTGCTGCCGTAAAGAGAGACTGGTTGCCACGAAGTACATTCACGTGGAAAGCGCTTGATATATGTTAGCCTCCTTGTAAGTGCCAGCCTAAGAAAGACCAAGAGGGTTTTCCTTGTGCCGGGTAGTTTGAAGATTGTTTACTAACTGGCTGTTAACATTATTTCTGTACTTGGAGTCCAGGTCTCTGTGCTCACCGTCAGATTCCAAGGCTGCCATTTAGGCTTAGAGAGCCTTGGTTCCTTCCTTATCCAAACACAGTTTGCCTGTGTTCCGTGAGCTCCTCGAACGCTAAGTGAAAAAAAGCGCAGTTGTAATGGCCCAGTGAATGGTCCAGTCTTCCCCTTCCTCCAGCTCAGGTTTCCCTGTCTATTTGCCTTTTCCTTTTCTTTCTTTTTTCTTTAAGAGACAGGGTCTTTTTCTGTCCCTCAGGCAGTGGCATCATCATAGTTCACTGCAGCCTTGAATTCCTGTGCTCAGGCGATCCTCCTGCCTCAGCCTCCTGAGTAACTGGAACTACAGGCATGTACCACCACACCTGGCTAGTTTCTAAGTTTTTTTTTTTTTTTTTTTTTTTTTAGAGATAGGGTCTCGCTCTGTTGCCCAGGCTGGTCTCACAATCCTCCCATCCTGGCCTCCCAAAATGCCGGAATTACAGGTGTGAGCCACTGTGCCTGGCCTATAGGGGGTTTTTAATTTGATCCTTACAACAGCCTTATTAGATGGGGTTACTAGCCCAATTTCTCTATTTCACAGAAGAGGAAAAGGAGTGTTTTGCCGTTGTTTTTTAGCCAGATAATCTGAGGTATACTTTGGGTCACAGAATAGCAAAAAAGCAAAACCTCTCTAGGAGTCAGAGAAGCAGTTAAATTCAAGCTTCCTATCCATTAACTGTCTTAACTGCAAACCTGGGGTTAATGAAAGAGGAGATGTGACTGTTCCTGAGTGTACCGGTGACACGCGAGCGTGCTCCTGTGTGCAGTTGTTTCTGCAGACTGGTGCAGGCGGCTCGCCCCTCGGGCACCTGCTGCAGCCTCATGCCTCCTGGCCTTCCCTTGCACAGCTTGGTCAGGGGAACAAGGAGCACAGAAGTCCAACCATTCGTTTGTTTTTTCTCTCCTATAATTTGTCTCCATGTGTTTGCCCTATCTGCCGCAGTCATCCTGCAAAGCAATGCATAGTGCCTACTGTGGCCCAGATACAGGTGGGCTACATTCCTCATGCTTTCCATTTCCATTTTTTAAAAATTTTGAATCACTTAATTTTGCTTTAAGAAACGGCTGTGCTGTGGGCCTCCCCCTTAGCTCTGTCCCTTCTCCCTCCTCCTCTGTGGCAGAGGCTGGAAGGAAGTTCCTGCTGAGGGCCTGTAGGAAGGCAGCATGGTTCTCGCTCTCGTGAAAGCCAGTCTGGTGGTGGACACAGACGTGGCTTGTAGAGATGCTGTTGGACTCTCGCGTGCTTGGGATTTGTTGTCTTTGTGTGTGGGAAAGTAAGGACAGCAGTAACAATGGGGGGGGGGGTTTGCTGAGGCCAAAGTCACAAACTCCCAGTTTGAGGATGATGCCCATCCTTGTGGCCCTTGTACTGTTTCGTTTGTTTTGTTTATGCTGCTGTATAGACTCCGACTGACTGTCTCCCTCTCCTGGTCTCAAGTTCAAATGTTCCTCAAGGCGTGCTGTCCTTTCTTTGGTCCTGTCAGTCGTCATTAACCATGTTGGACTGAGATTTGGGGCAGCTTCCCTTTCAAGTGTGAGGGTCAGTTTGGTACCACCTGTGTGCTCTGGAGCCTCAGGCTGTGGGTGGGGCGGTACAGCAGGCCCAGCGCAATGCAGGCTACAGGTCCTGTGCGCTGACTGCCCAGAGCTGCCGCAGGCTGTGGTGGAAGGGCCTTGCTGAGAGGGCCATTTGAGCAGAATCTGGAAGAATGCATGATGTTTGCCAGGCAGAGCGCAAACATCATGGTCCTTGGGGGACAGGCCCGAGGCTACCTCAATGAGTAGGGGGCCTCGCTCCCCTTCCCTGGAAGTGAGGGGGAGCTGCTGGCTCCCACGCCTGTTTGTCCTTGGGTGCTGGGTATGCAGCAGGGCCTAGGAGAAGGGGAGGAGCTTGCTCTCCCACAGTCCAGAGGAGGGCAGGGTCTGCTCCACCCACCACTGAAGCTTCAAGGGCCAGCGAGCAGCAGGATGGGATGTAGACTGGCTGGACGTTCTTGACCAGATCAACCCACCTAGCCTTGTTTCTTTTTTTTTTTTTTTTTTTTTTTTTGAGACAAAGTCTCACTCTGTTGCCCGGGCTAGAGTGCCCGTGGCGTCAGCCTAGCTCATAGCAACCTCACACTCCTGGGCTCAAGCGATCCTCCTGCCTCAGCCTTCCGAGTAGCTGGGACTACAGGCATGCGCCACCATGCCCGGCTAATTTTTTGTATATATATTTTTAGTTGGCCAATTAATTTCTTACTACTTTTAGTAGAGATGTGGTCTCGGTCTTGCTCAGGGTGGTTTCGCACTCTTGACCTTGAGCGATCCTCCCGCCTCGGCCTCCCAGAGTGCTAGGATTGCAGGCATGAGCCACCACGCCCAGCCTAGCCTTGTTTCTTATGATGAAATTTGTAAAAACAGAATATTGTCTGTCTCATTTGTGGATATATGTACTGTGATAGTTTTGTCATTAAGATTGTTTATAAGTGACAAAGACTTCATGTAGTAGACTGAAATTGCTTTAGTTCTTTTAAGAAAAATTGCCTTACACTGATTTGTTTCAATTTATAAGCGATTAGTCAGTGAATGCAGACTATATTGGATAGCACAATTGAAGAAGAACTTTTTGAAATGAGTTTCAAGATAAAGGTCAAAACTTTTAGGCCAGGTGTGGTGGCTCACACCTGCAATCTCAGCACTTTGGGAGGCTGAGGCAGGAGGATTTCTTGAGGCCGGGAGTTTGAGACCAGCCTGGGCAACATAGTGAGAACCCATTACTGCAAAAAAGTTAAAAAATAATTAACCAGGTGTGATGGTGCACGGCTGTAGTCTCATCTACTTGGGAGACTGAGACAGAAGGATCGCTTGGGACCAGGAGTTGGAGGCTGCAGTGAGCTATGATGCTGCTGCTGCACTCTGTCCTGGGCGACAGAGCACAAATCTCTATCTATCTATCTATCTATCTATCTATCTATTTATTTATTTATTTAATTTTTGAGACAGAGTCTCACTCTCTTGCCTGGGCTAGAGTGAAGAATCTTATGTTTAAAAGAAAAATCAAAACTTTTACTTTTTGTTTTTTTTTGAGACAGAGTCTCCAGTCTCCTCTTAAAGGTCCCATGTCTTCATACTGTTACAATGGCAATTAAATTTAACCATGAGTTTTGGAGGGGACAGACATTCAAACTAGAGCAGTAGGTCAAAGAAAGTAAGGAGTCCTTTGGCTTGAACACCTGGGAGAATATTGTCATTTATTGAGATGGGGAAGTCTGTGGGATGGCAGGTTTTAGGGAGAGAATGGAGGTGCCTGTTGGACTGTCAGGCATAAATGTGGAGCAGGAAGGTGGAGCCAGACCCACCGAGTCCAAAAGAGACCAGGCCTGCTTCTGGGGCAGAAGAGGCCTATGGAGCGCTGGGCCCCCTGAGTCCACACCATGGGGGACGAGGAGAAGCCAGCAAAAGGGGACTGTGAGGTGGCAGGAGAATTTGAACAAGAACCTGGAGGAGGTGCTTCGGGAAGACAGTGTGATCAGCTCTGTTGGCAGTTGCTGAGAGTTTGAGCTGAAAACTGAGAACTGACCCTTGGGTTTGGCAATGTGCAGGTCATTGGCGACTTTGGGAAGCACTTTTATTGCGTTATCTAATTTAGTGTTACCATCAGCTCTTCGCAGTGATGATGTTATGTTTGTGTCTATGGAAAAGAACCCACACTCTGCAAAATAACTTAAAGAGGTTTACTTTGAGCCAAATATGCGTAACCATGGCCCAGAGAGCCGTGCCCAAGAAGCCTTGAGCAAGTGGTTTCTCTGTGGTTGGGTTACAGTTTGGGTTTACACATTTTGGGGAGACAGGAATAACTTCGTAAAGACATGTATCAAACATGGAAGGCGTACATTGGTTTGGCCTGAAAAGACAGGACATCTCGAAGCAGGGGATTCCAGGTTACAGGTAAATTCAGAGAGTCTTTGATTTGTAATTGGTTAAAGAAATCATGCTTTGTCTGAAGGCTTGGAATGTTTTTAAATTAAGGAAGTCTGTTAATCAGAGACAAGCCACTGGACATATACTGAGACTCAAGTGATCTGTTAAGTAAATTGATGACCTGCAGGTGTGGTTTAACCTTTGTGTCACATGGTCTTAGGCTTGTTAATGATTTTGTATCATTTAAAAATATTTTTTTTTTATTTTTTAGGGGGCAGGATGAGGAGGGGTGTTCAGTTTCCTTTTGTAGTTGTCGTTGTCATTGTTGAGACAGAGTCTCCCTCTGTTGCCCCAGGTAGAGTGCGGTAGCGTCACTGTAGGGTTCCCGCATCCTCCTTCCCTGTGCCTGGCGACCACTGATCTATTTCTTGCAAATATTTTCTCCCATTCTGTGTGTCGTCTTCTCACTTCCTTATTTTTCTTTTTATTTTCTTGATGGTATCCTTTGAAGTGTAAAAAGTTTTAATTTTTGATGAAGTCCTATTTTTCTTTTCTTTTTTTTTTTTTGCTTGGTTGCTTGTGCTTTTGTTGTCCTATCTAATTGCCTAATCCAAGTTAGGAAGTTTATGTTTTCTTCTAAGAGTTTTATAGTTTTAGCTCTTACCTTTTGGTCTTTGATTCATTGTGACTTAGTTTCTGTGTATGATGTGAGGTAGGGGTCCAGAGTTACTCTTTCGCATGTGGCTGTACAGTTGCCTCAGCACTGTGTGTTGGAAAGACTGTTCTTCCCCCATAGAACCGTCGTGGTACCCTTGTTGAAAATCAGTTGACCGTAAATGGGAGGGTTTATTTCTGGATTCTCAGTCCTCCTCCATTGATCAGTCTACCTGTCCTTACGCCACTCCCTCCTTGCCTTGATTACCGTAACTGTATAATACATTTTCAAAAGCATGTGAGTTCAAATTGTTTTTCTCATTCAGGATTGTGTAGGCTCTTATGAGTCCCTTGTGTGTTCGTATGAATTTTAGGGTCATGTTGTTGTTACTGTTTACCAAAAGAGCCTTTTAGAACTCTGATAGAGATTGTGTTACATACGTAGTTCAGTTTGGGGTATTCCGTATTAATAATTAGCCTTCCACTCCATGGACACAGGATACTTGCCCATTTATTTGGGTTTTTAATTTAGCAGTGTTTTCATGTGTAACTCTTGTATTTCCTAGAAATAAGTATTTTATTCTTTTTTATGCTTTGTAAATGGAATTGGTTTTTTAATTTCATTTTTAGATTACAACTGTGTGGACATACAGTTGACTTTTGTATATTGATCTTGTATCTTACAACTTTGCTGAATTTGTTTTTTTAACTCTAATAGTTTTTTTTTTTTGTGGATTCCTTGGGATTTTCTATATATAAGATCGTGTTATTTGGGAATAGGTATAGTTTCACTTCTTCTTTTCAAATCTGGACACCTCTTATTTTTTTCCTTGTCTAATTGCCTTGAGTAGACTCTCCAGTAAAATGTTGAATAGGAGTGGTGAGAGCTGACATCCCTGTCTTCATTCCTCTTCTTAGGGAAAAGCTTTTGGTCTTTCGCTGTTAAGTATGATGTTAGCTGTGGGCTTTTCCATAGATGTGCTTTATCAAGTTGAGGAAGTTCCCTTTTATTCTTAGTTTGTTGAGTGTTTTTATCATTGGGGTATTGGATTTTTGTGAAATGGTTTTTCTCCATCTGTTGAGATGATTATGTGTTTTTTGCCGTTATCAATGTGGTGTGTTGCACTGATTTCCACATGCTGAACCGCCTCTGCATTTCCACACCAAACCCACCTGGTTATGGTATCGAGTGCTTTTTACATCCTGCTGGGTTTACTAGTATTTTGTCCAGGATTTTTGCATCTGTGTTCATAAGAGGTATTATGTTAGTCTGTAGTTTTCTTTGTATTGTCTTTTTGTAGTTGGTATCAGGGTAATGCTGCCTTCATAGAAGGAGTTGGGAAGTGTATCCCCTCTGTTTTTGGGAAGAGTTTGGGAAGGGTTAGTGTTGTTTCCTCTTAAAGTGTTTGGTTGAAATTCACCTGTGAAGCCTTCTGGTTCTGTGCTTTTCTTTGTTGGAACTTTTTAAAATTATTAATCTCTTTACTCGTTATAGGTGTTAGATTGTCTGCCTATTCCTGAGTTGTTTTTAGGTGCTTTATAGGTGTTTCGTAGGTTTAGGTGTTTTATAGTTTGAGTTGTTTTTAGGTGTTTCTAGGTGTTCTGTAGGAATTTGTTCATTTCATCTAGGTTATCTAATTTGTTGCCATACAGTTGCTCATGATACTCTTTTATAATCCTTTTTTTTGTAAGTCATATATTCCCCTTTTCATTTTGATTTTAGTAAGTTGAGTCATCTTTTTCTTGTTCAGTCTAGCTAAAGGTTTGTGAATTATGTTGAACTTTTCAGAGAAGCAATTTTTGGTTTTGTTGATACTCTTTATTGTTTTTCTATTCTTTTTCTTGATTTTTTTTTTTTTTTTGACAGGGTCTTGCTGCCCAGGGTCTTGTTGCCCAGGCTAGAGTGCAGTGCCATCATCATAGTTCACTGCAATCTTGAATTCCTGGGCTCAAGCAATCCTCTTGCCTCAGCCTGCTGAGTTGCTGGGACTGTCGGAATGTGCCACCATGCCCAGCTAACTTTTAAATTTTTTGTAGAGACGGGGTCTTTTTTTTT
This sequence comes from Lepilemur ruficaudatus, assembly GCA_963574885.1. NCBI lineage: Eukaryota > Metazoa > Chordata > Mammalia > Primates > Lepilemuridae > Lepilemur > Lepilemur ruficaudatus. The sequence goes on from CAUYRT010060865.1 coordinate 14,341, forward strand.
TTTTTGAGACAGAGTCTCACATTCTGTTGCTTGGGCTAGAGTGCCGTGGCGTCAGCCTAGCTCACAGCAACCTCAAACTCCTGGGCTCAAGCGATCCTCCTGCCTCAGCCTCCCAAGTAGCTGGTACTACAGGCATGCGCCACCAGGCCCAGCTAATTTTTTCTTTGTATTTTTATTTTTCCAGCTAATTTCCTTCTATTTTTAGTAGAGACGGGGCTTTTTTTTTTTTTTTTTTTGAGGCAGAGTCTCACTTTGTTACCTGGGCTAGAGTGCCGTGGCATCAGCCTAGTTCACAGCAACCTCAAATTCCTGGGCTCAAGCGATTCTCCTGCCTCAGCCTCTTAAGTAGCTGGGACTACAGGCATGTGTCACCATGCCCGGTTAATTTTTTAAGTATATATATTTTTAGTTGTCCAGCTAATTTCTTTCTTTCTTTTTTTCTTTCTTTTCTTTTCTTTTTTTTTTTTTTTAGTGGAGACGGGGTCTTGCTCTTGCTCAGGATGATCTTGAACTCCTGGCCTCAAGCGATCCTCCTGCCTTGACCTCCTGAGTGCTGGGATTACAGGCATGAGCCACTGCACTTGGCAAGAATTTTATTTTAAACGTGTCAATCTTAAATTGCAAAGATGTCCATTGCGCATTGCAGTTGGACATGCCAAAGGAGAAGTCATATTGTCAAAGTGCCCACTTAACCCAGCCAAACATATGAAACCCACCCTTTGCTGGCCTTCTGTAATCTTATTTTTAAGTTTTCTTTTCTTTTTTTAAACAGGAAAGAGTGGATACACGTTGGGAAATGCTAACTGTCCACATTCACAAAGAGACACAGTGTAATGTTTGAGCCTAACATACAGAGAAAGGAGGAAAAAAGCTAGAATTCTATGTATTACCCAGGAGGGGCCCAGAACCCTGGACCTTCCACAGAGTGAAGTGAGCAGAAGGTTTTTCTTTTTCCCACAGAGCTCAGTGGTGTTGATTCCATACCGTTTTTGTTGAGGCAGGAAGGGATAAAAATGAATTTGGAACAGAAGGCGGTAGAGGTTCATTTCCCACTGTATTCTGCTCAAGGTATTTCCCCCTAAATACGTCGAGAACCATGTGTAGAGAAAAAAGTCCTCGGGAGCAGGGCGACTGAGGACAAGAGAGGAGCATAAAGACTGCTCCTTGCTCGCGGGGACCCGGGAGAACTGTCTTAAAAAGGAAGGTGAGAATCCGTCAGTGTTCTGTTGGTCGTCTTCTCCTCATCCCTTCTTCCTCAGCGTCTCTGCATCCTCCTCCTCCTTCCCCTCACCGTCCACTGGGAGCCAGGCAGTCCTGTGCATGGATGTGGCCACGTGTCCCCTTTGCTGCCCCGTCCTGAGTCACCTGCACCCGGGCGCAGACACTCTCCGCTTCCTCCCGCTGGCTTCGTTCTCGTTTGACTCGTAGAATTTCACTTCCGGATTTCCCTTTGATTTCAGTGGACTCTGAAGGTGGGTCACCGCTTTCATTCAGATGAAATCCTGTGGAAAGAACTTCATTTTCAAATAAGAATTTTTGTCAAAATAAAATCTACTCTGTAACCTGATTTAATGTCTTCAGATTCTGACACTTCGCTCCGGTGCCTCTTCATCCTCCTCCCTCCCACGCAGTGCAGACACGTGTGGATGGTTGGCAGTTGTTGCCCTGAAATTCGGGATTTTGGCGATCAGTTCTGACCTCTTCTGAGTAAATGGCTGGTAGTTTGTTGTATTTCTGTTCTACTTTCAAAATCTCCTCACTGGCTTGTTCATTAAGTCTAGTTAAATTTGTGCTTCATCAGTATGTCCAATTGCTTTTTGTCCTTTTTCTCTTTTTGACGAGTGCATGCAGACTGATGTCTCCTCTGGCCTTGGGGCAGGTGGTGCCTCAGTTTCCTCACTCTGGGTGGGAGGGAGGCAGGTGTCTGGGGGACTCTCCGTGAGGTGTCCCAGGACCAGACCCAAGGGTCTCCTTGCTCATCAGGAGACACTCAGAGAACCCAGATCATATTTTTTGTTCTGTGTTTTTCTTACCAGCTGATCATGTTTTATTTCCAAGAATTTTTATGTGGAGAAATTAAATACACACTATTAAGAAAAGAAGCAGCATTCATAATAATTAATGTTCATATCTTAAAACTGGAGGCACACTGGAGAATAGCTGGGTAACATTAGATTTGGGAATGGCTTTTACTGTATGTTACTTTTAGAAAGGACAGCTCCAAAAGAGCAGTTTAGGGGGAAAAAACCCACTCCAGAGATACAACTAACATGAATATCAATGTCTTCTAAGGATTAACAGGTTTAGTCTCAAAATTCACTTCACACAACTACTTGACTAACTGTAAGAAATAACCGTAAGTGTAATCAGGTAAAGGGGATGGGATTTGCTGAAGTACAAGGGTAATACCTTGCCCTCCCTACAAAAAAAAATGCATCAAGCCAAGATGAAATGTATTTATTGAGAAAAGGCCGTGCGTTTTAAACTGAGGTTATGATTACACCTAAAGTTCTGTGTTAGGAAGCGTGCAGGTGATACCAGGTAAACACTGTGCGTTTTCCTAATGTATTGATTTTTACTTAAAGGTTCTAGGGGTGAGGAGGAGAATATTGAACACCAATCTATTGGAGGCATACACATGCTTATATGTATAAACATATGTCACATACACATGTATGTTGAAAAGCATATCTGATGTCTCTAGAATACGCAAAAGAATTGGTAACACTGGCTGCATTTGAAAAGGGATTTCAGGTTTTTAATTGCTTCAGGCAGTGGCCCCAGAGATCCTATGCTCACTCTCCTTTGCAGTTAGGACTGCACAGTTTGAGATGCACCACCACAGGGCAGTCCTAAGTAAATTTGGAATTGCTAACACTGTCTCTACAAAAATAAACAGCACCGCAACTGTTGAAAAAATGGAATGCAGTAGTTGATTCACTGGATGTCGGTTTGCGTATTGGGCTGTAAGCTTTCTGGGGTCTCTGTCCGCTCCTCCGTCTGTAGCCTTGACACAAGGCCTTGAGGTGCCAGTGATGGATGAGATGTTTGACTGAGGCTTGGTGACTGGGAGGCGCTCTGCCTCATGTCATAGCTCTGCTTCTTGTTTCTAAGACGCACACAAACTGAAGGCAGTCATTTAAAACTTTAAGCAATTTCAAATCCGGAAGTATGCTGAGATAAAGACACAATGAAAGCACAACTTCAAATCCTTTGTTTTCTCTGCGTGCGCTGTTGGAAGACGCAGGAGGAGAGTGGTGAAGGTCGTCCTTGCCAAGCTGCCTGTGTCCTCCTGCTGCTGGAGTCGCAGTTGTGGGTGCTGTCACCCCAAGACCCCACCTTGGAGTTTGCATGTGGGCGCACGAGCCTGTGGGTCGGAGCGGCCAGAAGCCAGATTGACTTGGGGGATTCTGGTTGCAGTTCTGTGGTTTGTATCGGCAGTCTTGCAAGGGCGCGTGTGTGTCTTGGATTTGTTGAGCTCTTGAAAGTCTTTTGACTTGTTTTGGTTGTTGCTTTCCTGTGAGTCGGGAGCTTTGTAATGAGTGCTTCTCCTGTAGTGTTGGTGTATGTTGGTTTTTTTCCCCGTCTAAAGGGTCCTTGCGTGGTAAATACAGTACTTTGCCATGTGATTCAGGAGCACAGTAATTGCAGTGCAGATGAAAAGCACAGCACTCAGAGTCCACGGTTCTCTTCTTGTTTTGACACGATGGGTGTGCACTACTGACAGTAGTGACGGAAAAGGTGGCCGTGGTGATGTGGTGATAGGGCGCCGCTCCCTGCGCTGCTGGGAGTCCCACACGTGGTCTCTGTGCAGTAGCTCAGCTTTCTGGTAGCACAGAGGCAGCCACAGGCAGTGCAAGGCGGGGGCGGGGGACGTGTGCAAGTAGAACTTTATGTATGGGCTGGGCGCAGAGGCTCACACTTGTAATCCTAGCACTTTGGGGGGCCGAGGTGGGAGGACTGCTTGAGCCCAGGAGTTTGAGACCAGCCTGGACATCTCTATAAAGAATAAGAAAAATTAGCTGAGTGTGGTGGTGTGCACCTGTAGTTCCAGCTACTCGAGTGGCTGAGGCAGGAGGGTTACTTGAACCCAGGGGTTGGAAGCTAGTGAGCTGTGACGATGCCACTGCACTCTACCCCGGGTGACAGAGCAAGACTCTCTCAAAAAAAAAGAAAAGAAAAAGGAAAGAAGAACCAAACCAGAACTTAATGTGTGGAAAGTGGAATTTGAGTTCCATGTAACTTTTATTTAAAACCAAAAACCATGCTTAGCTTTCGGGCTGTATAGCAGCAGGTGGCAGGCGGTAGTTTGCTGACCCTGGTTGAGAGATATTTATTTGTCACTCCATGCTTCCAGAGCACCTTGTCATTTGTCATAACGTTTATTTTGTATTTTAATTTTTGTGTTTTTCTCAATGGCTAGACTGTAAACTCTTCGAAACTAGGACTTTATCTACCTTCATTAGTTTCCCAACACTGTGAATATTGCCTGGCACATTTTAAGTGAGTGATAAATGTTGTATAACCTGATGCCAAAGGAGAAGAGGCCAAAATTGGCTTGTGGTTTTATTTATTTATCTATTTAACTGATTTTTTGTGGCCCCACGTGAATTCTTGTGTGGACAGGAACCATTTATTCGTTCATATGTTCCTTTATTTGTTCATTTTGTAACAAATATTTAATGGCTCTGTGTGCCAGCTTCTGGACTGGGAGCCAGGCAGAGCAGACCTGGTGCCTGGCTCGTAGCTGTGGAAGTCTGTGCATGTGAGGACGACAAGCAGTCACGCACTTTGGCGATTGCCGTTGAGAGAGTCACGCAGAGTGCTGTGGAAGCAGCAGAGGACAGGCCTCCCTTGTTTCCATCCCTGCTGCACACTGAGTCTGCAAGTGTCTTTTTGTTCAGGATTCCAGATGGAATCTTGGAGAGTGTTTGGCTTCTGCACGTGAGCTGCTTCACCTGCGGGGAGACGCGGCTGCAGCCCCGCATGGCTGTGTTGGAACACATGAAATGTGGCTGCATCAAGCTGAGATGTGCTGTTAAGTGTGAGGTGTGTACTGGGTTTCAGAGACTTCACGAGATGTGATATGTCCTGTTTTGCACTAACTACTTCTTACTGGTTGTATGTTGAGATGATAATATTTTGGATAGATACTGAGTTAAAGAAAATCTGTTAAAATTAGCTGCTCCTACTTTTACTTCTTTAATGTGGACACTAGAAAATTTAAAGTTACATTTGTGGCTCATGCTGTCTTTCCGTGGGGCAGTGCTGCCCTGGCCTGAACATTTCAACTTTGCGTTCACTGTGGACCATCCAGGGTGAGAATCCTGTGGCCGAGGGGAGAGCCTGAGGGATTCACCGGGAACTGGGCTGAAGAGTAGACCGGGTGGAAGGCTTGCGGAAGGCCCCCATGTGGTGTTGAGGGCAGTGAGGGCCTGGGGGAAGTCAGCAGGTGGCGGCAGGCTTGGCGGAGCCTGCCCCACCTTGGAGTTTGCATGTGGGCGCAGGAGCCTGTGGGTCGGGGCAGCCAGAAGCCAGATTGACCTGGGAGATTCCTGTTGCAGTTCTGTGTTTTGCATCTGCGGTCTTGCAAGGGCCGCGTGTTGTGACGGGTGGGCTCTGGCGTAGCCCAGGTTTTGACCCTAGCATTGCCACCGGCCTTGGAACGTTGGATGTCTTAGCTTCTTTTCAGCTTTAACGTCCTGTCATCCTGTCTTTGAAAACGTCACATATTCACGTTCAGATGCTTCTTTACCTTTCTGTAAGTTAAATCCTAGCTTCTCAGGTTTCTGTCTGCCCATGCTGCCTCCAGCACCCACCACAGCTGCCCTCGGAGGCCACTGCAAACAGGCTTCTGTCCCCACCGCTGCTCAGATGCCCTTTTGCTAAGGTCACCATTGACTTAGATGTTGTCGAGTCCCTTGGTCAGTTCTCGTCCTTCACCTTGCGGGACCTCTCACAGCTTTTGACAGTAATTCGAGAAAAAGGGTGTGTTTGGTTTTCTTCATTTGGCTTCCAGAACACCTCATTGTTCTGCTTTTTTTCCTACCTCGTTGAACTTTTCCTCAGTTCTGTTTGTGGGACCCCTTCCTGAGCCTGACTTCTGAGTACTGGAGTGTGCTAGGTCCCAGTCCTGGTCCCGGTCCCCCTTTTTGTGCGTCCTCATTCCTGAGGCAATCCAGTGCTCTGCTGACCCCAGCCTCACCTTTGCCCTGGCCTCCAGGTCTGGGGACTTGTTGACCGCGTGGAGAGCTGGTGGGCACCTTCAGTCCAGCGTGGAGCGTGAGCTCTGTCCTGGCTCCTGAGTGTGCTCCTGGGGCTCCCCTGCGGTGGCGGCCACCGGCTGCGGACAGAGCTCGCAGGAGACGCCGTGGGCTCTGCCCTGAGTGCACGTCTCCGGTCCCTCACAGCCTTTGCCGTGGGCCGGGCCCGCCTCTCGTTCTTGCTGCCCGCGCTCTCCACTCGGGGCCCAGACTGCCTGTGGTTTTGAGGGCTGCGTGGCTTCTGGCCCTTGCCCGCCTCTTGCGTCTTTCCTGTCACTCCCTGCAGCACACTCCTCGTGCAGGTCTGCTCACAGGAGAGCCACCCCACGTGGCATCTGGGATGCCGTCTGTCCCCTCTGCTGCTTGCTTTTGCTTTAGCGCACTCCCATGCTTTGCAGTTACCCTTTGCTGGGAGCTAAGTTACCAGGCTCACAAAAACTGAAGACCTGAGGGCCGTCCCGTGGGATTTTGTTCTTGGGCCTTGCAGCAGCTGTAAATAACGGAGTCTTCTATTTACTTAGAGTCTTTGAATGTTTTCGCCTGTTGGTTGGAGATTGTGTCCTGAAGGTGGTTATGGAAATGTGACTCTAACTGAGAAATTTCCATGCTGACAGTTCTGTTATAGTTTTTACCATAGGACTTGATCTAGTTTTGTTTATTGTTTGCTTTTAAACCCTTATTGAATCTGTTGATTAAAAACAAAAAGATAATTTTTTTCACAGTGAAACATTTCATTATTTAGTTTAGCTGTGCTAACAACAGGAAAGTAACTTAAGGTTTTGAATGTAAACTTCAGTAATGAAAATGCTAAAAATGTATTTTAATTAATTTTTTTTTTTTACTTTTTTACTTTTTGCTATGTTGCCCAGGCTGGTCTTGAATGGGCCTCAAACGATCCTCCTGCCTCCCAAAGCTCTGGGATTTTAGTGGCCAAAATGCTAAAATTGAATCGTACATCAGAGTATTGATTCTTTCTGTTGGGTAGTAGACTGTTCTCAGTTCTTGGTGTGCTCTTGGCCAAGGAATGACAGACACACTAAAAGCAAGGCAAGCGTGAAATGAAGTTTACTGGGGAAGGATGAGGACAGGTTTACAGAGACAGGTTCACAGAGTGAGAGCGAGGTGGTTTGCCACAAGCCAGGCAGGGTGCCTCATGCCTGTTCTCCTAGCATTCTGGGAGGCTGAGGCAGGAGGATCGCTTGAGCCCAGGAGTTTGAGGTTGCTGAGAGCTAGGCTGCCACCACGGCACTCTAGCTCCGTTGACAGAGCGAGACTCTGTCTCCAAAAAAAAAAAAAGGTTTGCTACAGACAACAGGAATGAACCCCTGTCTGGGGTCTTGTGTTATAGTGTTTAGGCTGGGCCCTCCTCCTGGTTCAAATGTCACCGTGGAACCACTTTGATGGACAGTTGGAAGTTATATAACCTGAGTCTTACTATGCATGTGGATTTCCCGTGAGCCTCTCTGAAAGCCCATTTGGGCGTGAACTGCAGTGTAGATTTGAGCTAATGACATGGTGATTAGCCTTAAGTTGTTCTAGGTCACCCTTCAGACCCTATTGTACTTGTGCTGCTTGGCCCTCGGGCTGGGGAGTCCCACATTTGTTTGTAGTTGGCGCTAAGTTCTGATTGGTAGACTGGAGGGTTACCTCCTCCCCCAGGTGTGGCAGTTGCTCAGGGCGCCCACCTTTGACCCCGGAATGAGCTGGAGGTCCCTTGCTATCTACCTAACATTTTTAAAGATTTTCTCTAGTTTTTTATTTTGAAAAATTTCAGACCTGCACAAAGTGTCAAAGCGAATACAGTGAGCACTCATGTATCCTTCACCTAGATTCCATTGCTTTACCTCTGTTCTTTCTTGCTGTATAATGTGGTATTATTATTAATGTACCATTAGAGAGTAAGTTGCAAATGTTGTGACCCTTCATCCAAAGGTTTTCGGTGAGCGTCTCCTAAGAACAGGGTCATTCTTACACAACCACAGCACAAGGATAACATTCTGGGAGTTTAATATTGATGCAATACTGTTATCTAACATACCATTCAAATTCAGATTTCCCCCATTGTTCCCCAAATATCCTTTATAGCTTTTTTTTTTTTTTAAAGAAAAAGTCAAAAACACTGTATAGTGTTTGGTTGTCATATCCCTTTTGTCTTCTTTAATCTAGACTGTCCTGCCTCCCCCAGTCTTTCATGACAGGGACATTTTAAGAGTCCATGGCATTCGTTCCGTAGAATGACCCACAGTCTGGATTTGTCTGCTTTGTTTCCATGTGATTAGATACAGGTTAAACGGTTTTGACAAGAGAACTATAGAGGTTTTGGAATGAGATAAGGAACGATTAAAGAAACACTGTAAAGGTGAGCTTGCAGACGTTTCCATTACCTCGGGAGCCACGTGTTGGTGTGTGTAGTGTTGTTGATGCCGCGGTGTGATCTGTCGGTGAAGGTGTCCACAGATCTCTCCATTGTGCAGGTGCTAGTTACCCTTCATAATTAATCAGTGAAACAATTCTGTCCTTCCTTCCCCATTTGTTAGCTGGCACTCCTTTCTAAAAAGAAATTTCTTTCTTCCTTCCTTTTTTTTTTTTTTTTAAGAGGCTCTCTCTCACCCAGGCTAGAACTCCTGGGCTCAAGGATCTTCCTGCCTCAACCTTCTGAGTAGCTGGAATTACAGATATGAGCCACTGCAACTGCCTAATTTTTAAAAATTTTTAAAAATTTTATTTACTTTTTTTTTTTTTTTTTTTTTAAGAGAGAGGCTCTCATTCTGTTGCCCATGCTAGAGTGCAGTGGCATGATGATAGCTCATTACAGCCTCAAACTGTTGAGCTGAAGTGATCCTCTTGCCTCAGCTTCTCAAGTTTCTGGGACTACAGGTGCATCCCACCACGCCCAGCAAATTTTTGAACTTTTTTTTGTAGAGACTGGGTCTCCCTGTATTGCTCTGGCTAGTCTTGAACTCCTGGCCTCAAGTGATCCTCCCATCTAGGCCTCTCAAAGTGCTGGGCTTCCAGACATGAGCCACCATGCCCAGACTCTAGTTTCACCTTGGCCAATGTGAACTGAGCCCTTCAAGCAATATTCTGTGTCTTTTTGACATGTCCTGGTTAGCCTTTGAGCGCCTTCTTGCTTTGTTGGACAGCAAAATCATAAGACACCATTTTGCACAAATTTCAACAACTGAATCTGAAAACCTAGATGAGATGGATATCTGGGAAAATGCAACTTGCCACAATTTACCCTAGTAAAGATAGCATGTTAGTCATCCCTGCACAGGGGCCATGCCAATCTTCTCAGTATCATTCCAGTTTTAGTAAATGTGCTGCCAAAGCGAACACTATCACTTCTCTGTATATCCATCTGTTCAACTAATCTGTCTCACCCATCCATCCTATCTCTTCATCTGTCTGTCTAGCTTATCTGTTGTAGTGGGAAACCCCGAAGGCATTCTGATCGACATCAGGAACAAGGCGGCAAGGCTGCTTGGCCCGGCGCTCTGGGAGGCCGAGGTGGGAGGATTGTTTGAGCTCAGGAGTTTGAGACCAGCCTGAGCAAGAGTGAGACCCTGTCTCTACTAAAAATAGAAAGAAATTAGCTGGGCAACTAAAAATAGAAAAAATTAGCTGGGCATGGTGGTGCATGCCTGTAGTCCCAGCTACTTCGGAGGCTGAGGCAGAAGGATCGCTTGAGCCCAGGAGTTTGAGGTTGCTGTGAGGTAGGCTGACGCCACGGCACTCTAGCCTGGGTCTAGAGTGGTATCTCATTGTGGTTTTGATTTGCATTTTGCTAATGACTAACCATGTTGAATATCTTTTCATGTGCTTTTAAATCATTTGCATTATGTATCTTCTTTGTAGAAATGTCTGTTTAGATCCTTTGCCCATTGGTAAATTGGGTTGTCTTTTTGTTAATGAGTTGTAAATATTCTTTATATATTATACAAAAGTCCTTTATCAGATAGATGACTTGTAAATATTTTTTCCCATTTTTTGGGTGCATTTTCACTTTCTTAATAGTGTCTTTTGAAGCACAAACATTTTTAATTTTCATGAAGTCTAATTTATCCGGTTTTTCTTTCGTTGCTTGTGCTTTTGGTGTCATATATCTAAGAAAGAATTTCTAAATTCAGGGTTATGAAGATTTATGCCTCTGTTTTCTTCTGAGTTTTATAATTCAGTTTTATTTAGGTCTTTGATCCATTTTGAGTCGGTCACACACCACATAATGATGTTTCAGTCAGTGACTTATGACAGGATGATCATAATGTGAGATCATAACAAAGCTGAAAAGTTCCTGCCTCCTGGTGCCTTCCTAAGGTCGTAGTGCAGCCTAGGGTGTGTTTGTGGTGGTGCTTGTTTCAGTAAACCTGTGCTCGTGCATGATACTTGATGATAATAAATGACTCTGTTACTAGTTTATGTATTTACTATACTATTTAGGGTTATTTTATTTTATTTTATTTATTTATTTATTTATTTTTCAGACAGAGTCTCACTCTGTTACCCGGGCTAGAGTGAGTGCCGTGGTGTCAGCCTAGCTCACAGCAACCTCAAACTCCTGGGCTCAAGCGATCTTTCTGCCTCAGCCTCCCAAGTGGCTGGGACTACAGGCATGCACCACCATGCCTGGCTAATTTTTTCTATATATTTTTAGTTGGCCAATTAATTTCTTTCTATTTTTAGTAGAGATGGCGTCTCGCTCTTGCTCAGGCTGGTTTGGAACTCCTGACCTTGAACAATCTGCCTGCCTTGGCCTCCCAGAGTGCTAGGATTACAGGCGTGAGCCACCGCGCCCGGCCTATTTAGGATTATTTTAGATGGTACTTCCTCTGCTTATTAAAAAATTAACCGTAAGCCGGGCGTGGTGGCTCACGCCTGTGTATGTTCTAAGTGTTACTATAAAAGGTTACAAAATTTAAAAAATCTACAAAGTAAAAAAGTTAAGTAAGCTGAGGTTAATTTAACGGTGAAGAAAAAAATTTTTAAATAAATTTAGTGTAGACTAGATGTACAGTGTTGATAAAGTCTCCAGCAGCGTGCAGTGGTGATGTCCCAGGCCTCCACAGCCACTCACCACACACTCACTGACTTCCCAGAGCAACTTCCAGTCCTGCAAGCTCCATTCATGGTAAATGTCCTCTACAGGTGTACCATTTTTATCTTTTATACTATATTTTTACTGTACCTTTTCTATGTTTAGATATGTTTAGACACAAATATTTACTACTGTGTTAAAATTGCCTGCGGTACTCAGTGCCGTAACATGCTGTACAGGTGTGCAGCCTAGGAGCAGCAGCCTGCACCATCCAGGTGTGCGTAAGAACACTGTATGGTGTTCTCACGGCGACACAGCACCTCATGATGCATTTCTCAGAATGCGTCTCCATTGTTAAGCAATGCATGACTGTTCTGTTTGTATGTGGTGTGAGGTCGGGGGTCCAACTTCATACTTTTGCCTATGGCTATCCAGTTGTCTTAGAACTTTGTTGAAAAGACCCTTTTACCATTGAATGGTCTTGGGGTCTTTGTTGAAAAATTAATTGACCAGAAATATATGGGGTTATTTCTGGACTCTAAATTCTGTTCCATTGATCAAATGTCTGTCCTAATGCCAGTACCACACTGTCTTGATTATCGTAGCTTTGTAGCAAGTTTTGAAATGGGGAAGTGCGAGTCCTTTAAGTTTGTTCTTCTTTTTCAAGATTGTTTTGGCTGTCCTGGGTTTCTATTCTGAAGTTTCCATGTGAGCTTTAGGGTCAGCCTGTCAGTTTCTATTGGCCATTAAATATGAAATGTTTGATTTCCAATCAAAAGCATAGTTTATTATGTCTCAAACAAGAAGCAGTACAGTTAATCAAAGCATGCACCCTCACTGTTGACACAATGTTGCCATCTTAATGGTAGCTTATTTTAAATGTGAGCAGCAAAGAAGCGAGTGGCGATGAAATTGCGAAAGGCATTTTCCACAGCTTGTTGAGAATTGAATATTTTTCCTTGCAATAAGGGGCCCACAGCCTGGAAGAAGTGCTAGTCAGTTGGTGCAGAGTCTGGTGAATATGGTGGATGACAGAGTTTCCAAGTCCAGCTGCTGTAGTTTGAGCAGTGTTGTTGTGTGACGTGGTCACGCATGTTTGTTGTCTTGCAAGAGGATCGGCCTGTCTCTGTTGACCAGTCTCGGCTGCTTCATTACAAGTGTCCTCATCATTCCATCCAGTTGGTTGCATAGACATCCACTGTGATCTGTAGACCAGGTTTCATGAAGCTGTAGTGGATAATACCAGCGCTGGACCACCAGACAGACACTGTTAGCTTCTTTTGATGAACGCTTGGTTTTGGCCTGTGTTTTGGCACTTCATTTTTATCTAACCGTTGTGCCGAATGCTTGTGATCTGTCAAAAAGAACTCATTTTTCATCACGTGTAACAATATGGTATAGAAATGTTTTGCCTTTATGTCATGACAGCAAAGAAATGTAATCTTGGATTTCTCTTCTGGCACTCACTTGATGCATGCGGAACCTATCCATCCAGCTTCTTTACCTTGCCCATTTGTATCAAGTGGTCCAATGTTGTTGGAATAACAACGTCAAGCCTTGCTGCTAATTCAGGCGTAGGTTGAGATGGGTTCGCTTCCACTGCAGCTTTCAGCTCATCATCATCCACCTTGGTCTCAGGTCACCCATGTGGCTCATTTCGAAGATTAAAATCGCTGGACTGGAACTTCTCAAGCCGTTGACGTACTGTGTGTTTGTTAGTCACATCCTTCCCCAACACTTCGTTGATATTTTGAGCTGTCTGCCCTGTATTGTTTTCACAAGGGAACTCATATTCGAAACATAACACGAATTTTTGACCTATCCGCGGTTTCACAAGAATTGCTGTAAAAAAAAAAAACTTGAAAGATAATCACAAACCCAAGTGTGTGTTTGAAAGACTGAGGATGTACCTTCACACTAAACATTAAACGGAGTGTCGAAGTGCAGTGTCAGATACCAGCTGTCTAACTTAGTCCTTAGGGAAGTCGGACGTTTCCTAGTGAATAACCTGATGCAAAGAAGCCAGCTGGGGGCCTGGTGAGGGGATGGGCCAGGCTGGAGAGTGTGGATGGGGAGCAGCACAGTCGTGAAGGCTTGAGGAAAGGCTGGGCCTGCCCTACCCCAAAACGTGTTACTGCGTGGACAGGCAGGAGATGTGTACTGTAGGTGAAAGGTGAGGTGAATGGTGCACCAGGGCCGGGCTGGCTGGTGGGCGCCTCCATGCTGGGTGCTGACGCTTGTGTGGGGGGCTGTGGGGCACGATGGGAACTGAGGTGTGAGGGGGTGCAGCAGGGGGTTGGCGCCCAGGGCTGATTCCCAAGCACGGCACTGGCAGCCCGGCTGGGGGAGCCTGGGCTGCAGAGACTGACGGACTGCTCAGCAGACCAAACACTGTCGTCACCCATGGACCCAGGAATCTTCTTCATGGAGCTTTACTTAGAAAAATAAAATGCTTTGTGTACATTAGGTGCCCACTCAATACTGTTGAATAATGAATGCATGAATTCTCAGTAATTATCATTTACATGAGGATGCTAAGTGTTTTTACAGTAAGGATAAATTGAAAGGTCACAGATTATCGATGATAGAAATTTTTTTTTTTTTTTTTTGAGACAGTCTCTGTTGCCTGGGCTAGAGTGCCTGGCGTCAGCCTAGCGCACAGCAACCTCACACTCCTGGGCTCAGGCAATCCTCCTGCCTCAGCCTCCCGAGTAGCTGGGACTACAGGCAAGCGCCACCATGCCTGGCTAATTTTTTCTATATATTTTTAGTTGTCCAGCTGATTTCTTTCTATTTTTAGTAGAGACAGGGTCTCGCTCTTGCTCAGGCTGGTCTCGAACTCCTGACCTTGAGTGATCCTCTTGCCTCAGCCTCCCAGAGTGCTAGGACTACAGGAATGAGCCACTGTGCCTGGCCTGTATATTCCTTCTATTTATATATTTATTTTAGAGATGGGATCTTGCTCTGTTGCCCAGGTAGGAGTGCAGTGGCATGATCACAGCTCATTATAGCCTTGAACTCCTGGGCTCAAGTGATCCTCCTGCCTCAGCCTCCCAAAGTGCTGGGATTACAGGTGTGTGCCACCACACCCAGCTCCTTTTTGTATTTTAAGAAACATTTGTCTTGCAATCCAAATGATTTTTACTTAAATATTAAACTCTAAGCCAAAGTTTTGTTTTTGACGTTTAATTCCTTGTTTATTCTGGAGTTGACTTTTTTCTTATATTTTCTTTTTTAAATGAATGGTGTGGAGTAGGGATTCAATTTCATCTTTCTTCTTGTGCTTACTCGTTTTTTCCTAGCTTTAGGTAAGGAAAAGTCCTCCTTTCTCCATCCGTCTGACGCGCTGCATCTCAGAGGTCATGTGTGTGTAGGTTTCTTTTCTGCACCCTGCATTTCATGCCTTGTGTCGGCTGGCCTGCACTGTGCTTCTTGGCACATGGTTCCGTTACAAACCCTGGAAACTGGGAGGGCAGGTCACATGTCCATGCTCCTTTGCTCAGATGCATTCTGGTATTTTTGGCCATTTATTCTTCAGTATAAACTTGAGAGACATCAGATTCCATGAAAAATCATGTTGGGATATCAATTGAAATTTCGTTGACTCTGTAGATCAGTTTGGTGGAACTCTGTCTTTGCAGCGTGTCTCCCTGTTTGTGAGCACTCTGTGTTCATTGGGTTTGAAGGAGTGTTTAAATGACATGCTGCGATTCCAGGGGTGAGCCGCCGTGCCTGGCTTCTTTATTCTTGATTTTGTTTATTTTTATTATTTTATTATTAAGCTTTTAATTTGAAATAATTTCACTTAGAAAAAAGTTAAAAAAATAATACATAGAATTCCCATATGCCCTTTACCCAGATGCCCCAGGTGTTAACATTTTACCACATTTGGGTTATCCTTCTGTATACCTATATGTCTTTCTAGTTTTTATTTGCTTTTTATGATCATTCCTGATTTTTTTTTTTTATTGGGGGAAACCTACATAGCATTTACAGTACAATGTTTGTAGTCACAATTTGTAGTGAGCTGATTTCCCAAAATATATTACCACTCAAGTTGACTTATCTTGTTACATTCAAAAATCTACTCTCTCAAAGTAGTCCACAGAGCACATACATAGTGCTCCAACTGTATCTACGTACAACCAACACTCCATTTTAAGTGTACAATTAAATGATTTTCAGTGAATTTACCGAGGTGTACAGTTAATCACATGAATCAGTTTTTGAGGAATTCCCTTCCCCTATTGAGACCCTCAATTCCGCCCCCAAGTAGGCATGATTTCTAATGTAAAAGACTGATGGTTTCCATTGTTTATTGGGGTGAGGGTAAGAGGCTTGCTCCATGCATAGTTGGAGGGGGCGTAAACTGAAGTCTGTTTTGAAGAGTAGTATTAAAATGGTAAATGCA
>CAUYRT010060866.1:0-17382 GCA_963574885.1 Lepilemur ruficaudatus
AATATATAGAAAAAATTAGCCGGGCATGGTGGCGCATGCCTGTAGTCCCAGCTGTCGGGAAGCTGAGGCAGGAAGATTGCTGGAGCCCAGGAATTTGAGGTTGCTGTGAGCTAGGCTGATGCCACGGCACTCTAGCCTGGGCAACAGAGTAAGACTCTGTCTCAAAAAAAAAAAAAAAAAAAAAAAAAAGGAAAAACCCAAAAGGAAATCAGCAGTGCAGCAAATGGTGTTAGTGGATAGCACCAGGAGACTATTTTTTCCAAACAAGCTTTGGGAAAATGAATTCTCTCTTTAAACTGTATGTCTAGATAATAATAAAATTCAAATTAAAAAATAAATAAAAGTCAATATTTAACAAAACGAGAAAGAATACTCAAGAAACAGCACTAGTTACTTCTACAGCTCAGGACTGGATGTAGAGAAGGGAAAAGGACTTAAGTTTTCAATTTACTGCTTTCAGTATTATTAGAATATATATATATTTTTTACCATGAATACATTGTTTACTTGTATTATATACTTATTCATTCATGTTTATTTCAAAATATTAAAGGGGTACAAATGTTTTTGTTACATGGCTTGAGTCAGGGCTGTAAGTGTGCCTGTCATTTGAATAGCGTTCACTGTGCCTGTTAGGTAGGTTTTTGCCCCTTACCTCCTCCCCACATTTACTTGTATTTTTCTTAAAAAGTATTATTAAAAGAGTAAACCAGCACCTATAAAGCTTTAAAAATGCCTGCTCTGACTCATCTGTTACTAGATCCCAGGATCTGAGATGCCTCAAATCAACTTAGGTCAGAAATAATGTCAAGGGCACAGGCCTGAGGCAGCAAGAGCCTTGGGAAGGCTCACTGCTTAGCCACCAGCTTCCTGCCGTCCTGACCACGGAGCCCTGCTCACCTGCGGTCATGGGCACGACGTCTGAACGCAGGAGCATTTGGATGCGGCCAGCTGGCTTGTTCCCGATCTTGATGTCCATGTACACCTGAGGATTTGACCTGGCCTTTTTTGCAGTGGGCTCTCCCTAGGTGCAGAGGAAACTGCTAGGTTAGAGAGAACTCTCTGACTCCCCAAGCAGGAGCGCAAGTGTTCCTCTGTACATACACTCACAACCCAACTCCAGTGAGCAGGCTGCAGCACAATGCCCTGATAGGGCTGCAGGAGGGAAGATCTCAGGCCCTGATAGGGCTGCAGGAGGCAGGAACCACTGCCACAGCACCCAGCTGGACACTAGTGACCAGAGACCCCAGCACTATCTGACTTGAGCCCCCTTGTGGCATGTCACCTCAGCAAGCTCACCCTCAGATCCATCAGCTTGCTTCCCCCTCCCCTGCAGTCTCAGAACAGTACTTTTCTGGCCCACGACACACAACTCTCAACATCTTCAAACCCCAGTTCAAGCCCACCGTCCCCCAGATAAGCGGACTCATTCACATACCACCAACTCCTCCCTCTACGCTCAGTCTTGCGTATTCCCTGCCTGGCTACATGGAAGCCACAGCGGCAGCCCTCTTGCTTGGGCCTAAGTGCTCAGAAAACAATGGAGGAGGTTGGGCCTTGCTTTGTGCTCCAAGTAGATAACACTAAGCAGAGGATAAAGACATTTGGTACAACTGCCACATTTACTCCAACAAGAAAAGTCAAATGTTATTAACTTGTTTGTGGTTGAGTTTAACAAACATGTGCTAAGGTGTCATGCCGGGCACCGAGGATACTAATACTACTATGCTGCTAATAACAGCAGGAGCACAGTAGCAGCAGCAAATACTCACATAGCACTTATCATGTAACCTGCCCAAGGTCACAAAGGTGGTTAATGGGGAGCTGGAATTCACACCTAAATCACCATTCCCCCTCACATCCATGTTCTTAATCATATTACTCCACTTCACATTTTTATTAATAAGATGTATAATACAAGGCCCCTATCCTCACAGAATTTAATGCCTAGAAAAGGAAGGGCAATAAGCACTTAAGTAGCCTGTGCAAAAGCCAAGATGTACACGGAAATACAAAGCATGGTTTCATCAGTGCCAAGTGAGGACGGCACCATGGCGAGGTGGGAAGTGAGACTGGCGAAGCGGGCAGGGTCGAGCACGGGGGGAGCCCCTCCTGGACTTCCTCGTGGGAGACAGGTGATGGGGAGCTGGTGAAAAGCTCTGAGCAGGAGAGTTAACGATTGAACATCTGCTTTAGGAAGACCATTCTAGCTATCTTTTTGAAAGACTGGAGGAGAGCAAGACTGCAGCCAGAAGGTGGCCAGAAAGCTACTGCAATTATCCGAATGAGAGACAAGAGGCTAAATTGGGACAATGGCAGAAACAGGCTTCAAGGCAGATTTAAGAGAAAAATGTAACGGCTCTACCTTAAAAGAGGGGTCCAGGATGACCTACAGGGAGTCTGCTGACTGTGACAGCCTCTTCATGCATTCTGCTTTGCACCCAAATTTCTGACTTGGGTCAACGTGTGGACGGATGGTGGCAGATTAACCAAGATTGGAACACAGGAAGACAGGATCAGAGAGGGGAGAGACTCCATTCTAGACAACGTTAAGCTGCCTATGAGTCTTGAAGGCAGAAATCTCAGAAGCTCAGGACTAGAAACAGAGACTATGGAAGTCAATGACAGCAGAGGAGAGGCTGCAAAAAACCAGAAAATGACTGCTACTGTTTCAGCAGAGAGAAGAGAGAAGCTGTGAGCCAAGAAATAAATACAGAAGAATGACAGAATTAACCAGGTGGCCAGAGCGGGGGAAGACTGAGAAGCAGTGGTGCGAGAGCTATGTAGAGAGTCAGGAGGAAGTGCCAATGCCAGTTCTCTTAGGAAGGGAGAACCCTGAGCCTTCCTAAGGTATACAGGCTGAAGGGAAGTCACCACTACCCTGTCCTGTCTCTCCTGTGTTAGGACAGGAATAGGAAGACCGTGAGCCTACTGCCAAACTCTTTGGTGAAGGAAGAGGACTGATCAAGAGGCGTGAAGAGGAGCACCTTCACTTCTTCCTCATCACAAAGCTGCAGCTGGGCAGAGTGGAGACGCCCACCATGTAGAACTCAAAACGGGTGAGAGACCCAAAGGTCTTCCCTTTAATTCAGTCAATACTATCTTCACCAAAATGCTAAGAGCTCATTATTCACTCTCTCTGCTTTTGTATACATATGCTTGCAAATTTCCATGACAACTTTTATAAAAAACAGTCTCCTGTGGAAAGGGGCAGCCTGTCCTCTGGAAGCTCGAGCCTTCACTCTCACCTCCTGGGTTTCCGCCTTGGGAGGCTCTGACCCTTCTTCCTCTTTATTCTCTTCAAGAGTCTTCCCAGAAAACTTCTTCAACCAGTCATCATCTGACCAAACTGAAAGGAAAGGACCAAACAAATGGTAATAAATTTAAGCTATCAGGGCGAATTCAAAAGTAGTTGCTTTGGTCAGCAAAGTAGAAGATACCATGTGGTCTTCTCGGCCAGGGGATTCCCTTTGAGAACTCCCTAGGGTAAGGAAGTGCCCACGGGGAATGTCAGCCCTGAAGTCCCCTCTCAGCAGGGCTAAGGGAAAAAGCTATGCCAGAGGGAAAGGAAGAGCCTTTGCCAGTTCCAGCACTGGTGGAGCCCCAGGAATGGAGTGCTGATAAGCCGGTGAAGATAAGGGAGCAAAGAGGGTTTCTCTCATAACAGAAAGTTCCTTTGGCTTTGCGAGAAACTCAAACTCTTTTTCTTTGCCCACAAAGGTGGTGCACACCCTTGCCAATGTGAATCACCCTTTATTCCTGCCCACCACGAAGCAGCACTTAGCACCTACTTCTAAGGAAACAGGGATAAAAATGCAACTAAGGCCAAACTGCAGGACAGGACAGGGAATCTGTGAGCTGCTCCTACTCACCTGGTCTGGAAGAGCCTTCCTTAATTCTCATTGGTTTGGCCAAATTGACACGAATTGTCCGTCCAAAGAGCTCTGATTCATTCTGAAAAAAAATCGAAAATCCAGCTGCTCAAACTGTTAGGTTAAAAGAGAGACACTCATGGGAAGCTGAGGTGGGCAGATCGTTTGAGCTCAGGAGTTCGAGAGCACTCTGAGCAAGAGCAAGACCCCGTCTCTACTAAAAATAGAAAGAAATTAGCTGGACAACTAAAAATATATAGAAAAAATTAGCCGGGCATGGTGGTGCATGCCTGTAAGTCCCAGCTACTTGGGAGGCTGAAACAGAAGGATTGCTTGAGCCCAGGAGTTTGAGGTTGCTGTGAGCTTGGTTGATGCCACGGCACTCTAGCCTGGGCAACAGAGTGAGACTCTGTCTCAAAAAAAAAAAAAAAAAAAAACATTAATTTTAAGTAATATAATCTGTATTATAGTATTTAATATTATCCCTTTTGAGTATAGAAATATATATACACACACATAAAATTTTTGTTACCTGAATTTTTCCTCCCTAACAATGGAGGGCCAAAAACAAGTACTATTGTATATTTTACTATTAAAAAAAGTATAAAGTTGGGGGGAGGGGGGCAAGGGCAATATACATTAAGCTTAACATTTGTACCCCCATAATATGCTGAAATAAAATAAATAATAAAAAAATAGAAGACATAAAAAAGTATAAAGTTGAGATTTTGTATTTGCTGAGAATCTGAGTATTCATACTTTAAATGAAAAGAGAACATTATGTAAATAAAATCTACTGGCGAGGATGTATTCAAAGCTTCCGGCAGGGCCTGGGTTCGCTCCTGAGAGTGAATGGAAGGATCTGGTGGGAACAGCAGCTCCTGCAGCGTCCATGCTGCAAAATTATCCCAGGCCACGCTCAAGTAACATTGTCATTGTCACACCGAAAGGGCCTGTTTCAGGCCTGCTGCTTCTTGACTCATCTTTGCTTCTAGGACTCTCTGGGAGATTTTCTCCTGGCTGCTCCTTCGTTGCTGCACTGGCTGCTCGTCCACATGAGCTTGGGGTGGCCTTTCTGCAGTGCACACTGGCCATGCCACTGTCCAGCTCGGAGGCTCTGGCCCTGCCTCCTGCTGCCCTCTGCTCCAGCCAGGTAAACTCTGTGCAGCTCTCTGTGTGCTGGGCCTTCTTGTGCCTCTTTGCCTTTGCTTAGCCTGCTGCCTTTTCTAAAAATGTCCCCCTTCTGATCTACCATTCCAACCTCCCAAATGCCCGTTGTTTTGCTGTCATGCGAGCATGCCCGTCTCCCTTCACTTGTCTCCCCACCAAGCTCAAGGGCAAGGATTGTGCCACTTAACTTCGTATGCCCGCCTTGACAAAGTGCCTGGCCCAGATTTACTTCCCAGGAGATGGTGGCTGCATGCTTCAATAAAGAAGGGGCTGTATTAATTTTGTGTATCTTTTTGAAAAAGAAAATTTATTTGCTTTCAATGCTCAGATTGAAAGTGTTTAAAAGTTATATATCCTTGTACATAAAAAGTCATTGTCCCTTCCATTCCTGACCCTCATGCCTCTAATTTTCATCTCTATGACATATTATCAAAGTTCTATATGTCCATTCAGAGATAGTCTACGCACATATAAGCATGTGTGTGTGGGATATGTGAGTACATATACACATACATACTCCTGTTAAAAGAGCATATGGTAGCACATTATATATTGTTTATGATCTGTTTTTTTCCTACTTCACAACATATATTTAAAATTTTTTAAAAATATCAGTACATATAAATCTTCTTCAATTTAAAAAAGTATCATTGGATATCATTGTATGGACAGGTCATAACTTATTTAACCAAATCCATATTGATAGACATTAGGTTGTTTTCTCTCTGCCATTTATAAATAAGACTCCATACTTTGCATACAATATGCATGTTTACCTATAGAAAAAAATTGCAATAAGTTAACTATTTAAAATAACCAATTAGGCCAGGCACAGTGGCTCATACCTATAATCCCAGCACTTTGAGAGGCTGAGGTGGGAAGATCACTTGAGGCCAGGAGTTCAAGACCAGCCTGGACAACATAGTGAGATCTCACCTCTACAAAAACAAAAAAATTAGCCAAGCATGGTGGTGCACACCTGTAGTCCTAGCTACTTGGGAGGTTGAGGCAGGAGGATCACTTGAGCCCAGGAGTTTGTGGCTGCAGTGAGCTATGATCATGCCACTGCACTCCAACCTGGGCAATAGAGCAAGGCTGTGTCTCAAAAACAAAAAAACAGAACAATAAACAATCAGATAAATATATTGAATTATGCAAGATACAGGTAGCATGCGGGGACAGTAATGTATGCCCCCGTGAGTCTGGATAAAAAGGAAGTAAGTGTGTACTCTGGGGAAATAAGCCGTTAACAACATTTACTGAGCATTTACTATATGTCTGGCATTCCACTAAGTAATTATATTATTTCACTTAGTTGTCACAGAAATCTTAAGATGTAGATACTACTACTATTTTATTAATAAGAAAGCTAAGAATCAGCAAGATGAACTGATCTGCCCAAGGTCGTATAGCCAGCGAGGGGCAGAACTGAGAGGTTCCCTCAGGTGCCTGACTGCTGGACCGTGTGATAGACTGTACATTTAAGGGCTGTGTGCAGTCAGGGAGTAATCACCAAGCTCCTGCTGGGGGCCAGACACAGTGTTAGATGCTTGGGACCTGAAGGTGAACAGGTAGATATGGTTTTAACTATTCATAGATAAGCCCTAGAATTCCTTTCAACTTCTGACGGGTTGTGTGTGTTAAATTATACACCACCACTAGGGGGAGCTAAAGCCCTGATTACTTGTGGTTTGCATCCACGTAGCTAGAACCACAGGATGGGTACCTTGCATTTTGCAACCTAGCAACCACTAAGCAAAAGAGTGCTAGGGTCTGGGAGTCATAGAGGAGGGTAGTTTGTAGACCAACTTACAATATAAAACAAAACTAAATATTTTCAAAACTAAATATGATGCCTCGTAAGTAGAAATCTTAGCTCCTGAGAATTCTTTCCTTTCCCCCCAAACCTTGTCGTTTTCTCCCATAATCTCCATTATACAATACACACTGATATCCTAAAATGTATCGTGCTAGTAACAGGATAGCAAGTTACATTAGTGCTAGAATTCGGATCTTTTAAAGGCAGTTCAGACGATCTGTTTTTCAATATTAAGACATTTTCTAAGAGTTTTCCTTTGTTGTTTATATTTAGAGTATGTTGTGATCTGAGTAGAGAAACTAAACTTGAAGGACTATTGACGGTGGGATAAGACAATGAATGACCTGCCTAACATCGAATGTTTTAGGGGCCACAGATATCATATGATTGAGGGTTGCTGTTGAATAATAACCTTCTTTATGGGAATATAATAGCTATTGCTTTGAGGTTTATGCAGAAAGGATCTTAAGCAGTTATGCTTTGTTATACTATTCACCTCTATTTGTAATTCATTCTTTTCTCTTATTAGAGTACTTTGATGCTGTGAATTATTTTTTTATTTTTTTTTAATAATTAGGGTCTCACTATGTTGCCCAGGCTGGTCTTGAATTCCTGGTCTCAAGCGATCCTCTCAGCTCAGTCTCCCAGTGGCTGGGACTACAGGTGCACCACTGTGCCTGCCTAGAGTACTTTTACAAGAGCAAGAAGTACAAAAGTAAAGAGTGCTGGCTGCTTTCTGTTCAAAAGTGAGGGTAGTGGTGTAATGAAGTAGAGAGGACACTTACATGTTCCTTCCTCCTCAGGAGGAAGTCAGGATGCTTGGAGCAAAGCACGGCAGTGGCAGGGCCAGGCCAGGGTCAGTCTTAGTGCAAGCTTGGCTGTTTGGGATTGGGGCTGGGGGGGTAGCGGGAGGCTGAGTGTGGGCCAGGTGGGCTGCAGTGACGGTCAATCATAGGGACGCGGCTATCAGGGCACACTCAGCTCACCTTTAGATGGTTGTTGAATGCTGGGCAGGGGTGTCTTAACCCTGGTGCTCAGATGGGGTTGTAGCTTGGGAAGGACAGGCAGAGATGGCGGTGGCAACAGGCAGAGCAGGACTGTGTCTAGGGCAGAAGCAGGCCCAGAGCCCAGCTCCTTTGAACATGTGTGTGTGTGCTGTGGGGTGGGGTTTGGGAACAGCTCAGGCCTCCATCCCAGAGACGAGGGAGGTTTGTTTCCTTGTAGCGGCATTCAGGGACCTACCACGCAGCATGGTCTCTGAGATGCTCAGTGCTTTGACCCTCGGATGTGGCGCTGTCCATCCCATACCCACACCCACACCCGCAGGCTTGGGTGAGTGACGGCTCTTGCTGTCCTCGCCTCCCGCTGTTGTCAGCAGAACGTCCGACAACACTGTGCCCTAAGACAGTGTGGGTGGGTCTAGTTCTCTTCAGTTTAGTTTCTATAATCTGGAGGGATAGGACATTCCAGAACTCTCTTTGAAAGGATGGTCAGAATTGTAATTGATACAAGATTTTTTTTTAATTCATCTTACATTTGGGCTTTTTTGTTTCTTTCCGTCATCAGCACAGAGCATATTGCCATTCTTTAATTGTGAATCTGTCTTCTTCAATATCCTGCTTGTATTCTCCATGCCTGGCAAATACAGGCTCTGAGGAAATGTCTGCGTACCTGGATGGAGGATGGATAGATGATTTGGTACTTCAGGTCTTTAAATTCATCTAAATGACTAATTGGAAAAGAGAAAGTACATTTCCTCCGGCTTTAAACTCTGTGAACATGGCTTAATCAGTCACATTATTCATTGTCCACAAACATATGTTCCTTGATATTTGTATTTGTATGTGACTTCTGATTGTTCCATCCTGTGAACTGAGGGTCTTTCCTGGCCTCACGAGACTCCCACTTATGGCAGCTGATCGGTGCATGTAATAGTTTACTGCCGACAAGGCCTTTCTTTATAGTCTTCTGAGAAATGGGTGAGGTGGCGTGCTGTTCTGCCTCTTTCCTGCATGTTAGTTACATGTGTCCTAGGCACTTCACATACGTTATCCCTAATCCTCACAGCACAAAGAGTTTATTATCTTTTCCATATAATCATAACTGTTATTTATTGAATATCTACTACGTGCTAAGCACTGAACATACATAATCCAATGTAGACCTCACAACAGCCTCGTGAGATGGGTAGAGAGTGTCTTGTCCTGATTTTATAGGGGAGGAAATGGAGGCTTAGTACATAGATAGTGAGCAGCAGGGCCACGCACTGAGCCTGGGCTGGCTTATTCCATGGCTGATGTTCCTAAATCACTTTATTTTGCACCAAAATAAAGATGACCAAACATAAGATTAGACGTGGAGACGGGCTCAGAGAAATTAAGTAGTATCTCCAGGATTACGTAACTATTAAGTGGCAAGGACAGGATTTCAATCAAGTATGTTTGCTGGGTAACTTGTCTACTTTGGTATCTGAAGAATATGAAGAAAAAGTTCTGTCCCTTATAAGGAGCTGAGGATGGGAATGTGTTTTTTCCCTCAGTAGACAGTGACTACAGCAGGTGGGTATCACAATGCCAGGCCATTCCTTTAAAAGTATCGTCTTCTCTGGCCACATGGAAGCATCTGTGAGCAGCAAGGCAGGAATGGGGTCCTTGCCCCCTCAAGACATAGGTCAGATTTTTTGGTTTAGGGTATTTCAAAGTCTTCATTATCCTTACTGTTATGTTACCTCAAATATTTTGCTCTAAGACTGATATATTTGCATGTAATTGTGATCACTTAGATTTCTTTTTCATGTGTCTTTTAAATATTTGTCTGTGAGTCATTTCCAATGACCAAGTTCGCAACCATAGAATTAAAACTGACAGAAGGGATAATGTCAGAGATAGCTTGAAGCTATACTAGTTTATAATGTAAAGGTGATTCCATTTTGAATGAGTTTCAATATAGGAAGGACCCATTCATCATCTTGTGAAAGACCCAAAGTTCTTAGTCATCCTTAAATTGCAATTAGATACTGTATATCAAATATGTAAGAAAAATTCAAAAGCTTTCCACAATAACTATGTCAGCGTAGACTCAGTTACAGATTGTGATTTGGGATTACAAACAATCCTAAAACTCCAGTGGCCTCACACACTAATAGCTATATTTTCAGTCACAATTGATACCCTTTGTAGGTTGACGGATGGCTCTGCTGTGTCTATTGTACACCCTCTTCTCTCTCCTAAAGTCTCTGACATCCTCCTCTTTCTTCTTTTATTTTTCTTTTCTTTTTGAGACTGCGTCTCCGTCACCCAGGCTGGAGTGCAGGGGCACCATCACAGCTCACTGTAGCCACAAACTCCTGGGCTCAAGCGATCCTCCTGCCTCAGCCGCCTGAGTAGCTGGGACTACAGGCACGCGCCACCATGCTGGCTAATTTTTTTAAAAAAATTTTGTAGAGATGGGGTCTCACTCTGTTGCCCAGGCTGGTCTTGAACTCTTGGCCTCAAGCAATCTTACCATCTCAGCTCCCTCAGCCTCCCAACGTGCTGGGATCACAGGCATGAGCCATCATGCCGGGCCCCTCCTTTCTCTTCACTCTTAATTGATATTGTGGCTTCTCACTTCACTGAGAAATTAGAAGCAATCATAAGAGGACTGCCTCATTACTCCTCTGTCAGGTCTAGCAGTGCCTCATACCTCTGCCCATTGACTCTGCTTCACTTGCTATTACGGTTGATAAGTTCTCCTTGTTATTTCCGTGGTCAAACCTCCACTTCCAGATTTCAACTCCTCTCGTCTAGTCAACAGCCCTGCTCAGGCAGTTGTCCCCTTTCCACCCTGCATCGTTGATTTTATTCCCTCCACTGGGTCATCTTCATCAGCACAGAAACATAGTTTTTAAAGCAAATTGCCTTGACTCTATTCCCCCTCTGCTCTTAAAGCATAATTCCTCAAAAGAGTCTGCTGTGCTTGCTTCATCTACTGCCTCCTCTGTTCTTTCTGTCTGGGACTCACTCTCGCCAGGCATTCATCCCCACTATGCCACTGAAATTGCTCTTAGCAAGGTTGCTATTGTGTATCATTTTGCAAAATATACCAGTTTTTGGTTCTCTTCTTGACATCCAACGTGCCAGTTGCAAAGGCATCTGGGAAATGTAGTTTCAGCTTTCTAACCTCTGCAGCTCACAAAGGCAGCTCCATCTAGCACAAGGGATTGAAATGGGTGTTGAGCAAGTCAGACCACAGCATCCTCCTTGGGCTGATCTTCTGGCTGTTCTCATCCAAACACACCCTTCTCCCAATTAAACTTCCAAATGCCTTTGCGACTGGCATGTCGGCTGTAGCCTAGGCTCTGTCGAGTAGACCTCCCTGCAAGAATCTGGGAAGGAAGACATGAGCAAGGTGAGGCAGCCTCCACACATAGAGAGACCAGCTCTTACGGCAGGCACAGAGATGGAGGCACATGGGAGGGCCTAGTGTCGGGTTCAGGGCGTCATTGCATCCATCATAGGTGCTGTGTTGGGGAGCAGAAGCAGTGAGATTTCTACTGGAAGAGTCTCTGTTTTGTTTTTCAATCTGGCTGTCATTGTTCCTGGCGGTATCACATTGAACTCTTCCCTCTGACTTTACTAGATATTCTGTGAGCTACCTATTACCTAGGCTGAATCCCTTTGTGCTTAAACTGCCTGGAATATGCTCTGCGATCTGAAACCGAGAGCCCTGTCCAATACAATAGGCAGTTCATACAGGTGGGATGGATGAGTGAATAGGCTATTGAAAATTGCGGGACTGAGAGATTGCCCTCACACTAAATGGCCCTAAACTGCAGTGGTTTTAGTTTATATTTCTCTTTTCTATTTTTCTCTTACCATTCATTTCTCACCTGTCATGCTTCTCTGCTTTCAGTATTCTGCCTCTGATAGTATCAACCGCCCTTCTAATTTGCTGTGGCTAAACCGCTAACGGCTAAAAGCTGTACACGAATCTAAAACGAATTCTAGGGAAAGGAAGAATAACTAGGCCACGAGTCAAGCCCTTTGCTACAGAATGAAGTGCATGGATTTAAGCACATTTGTTCCTGACAGCTCTTTTAGCCATTCGAGTGCTTTTTCCTCTTTGTCACTATGTGCCTATGTTTCTAGACGTTCAGGTCCCTGAAACCCTGACCTCTCTTTAAATAGAGCACAACTGGATTCAGTATTATAGAATCTGAGAGATTTTTACCATGCCTGTCTGCTTTTCCTATTTAAGTGGCGGAGTTTCCCCCAAAAGAGAATTTTCAATGTTAAAAATAAGTTCAACCTAATTTTTATTATATCAGTAATAAGATTAACTCTATTATCCATAGGCAGGTAATGTGCACTGATCATTATCTATAGATCATCTTACTTCCCACGATTATTGATCTTTGAATGGTTGATCAGCTTCCTGCCTTTTTTGGTCTCCTTGTAAGAGGAGTCAGTTACCCAGGCGACTTGTGGGGGTTCCTACAAAGGGGCATGTCAGAGAGGGCTAGTGTGCTCTGGTGCCACTAGTGCAAAGGAACTGTGGGCCACTTGCTGTCCCTCTGCCATGCCTAGCTCTCTCCACTGCTGTATTTTCACATGTGACAACCACTGAATAGAAGAGATACACGGGAAAATCAGGTTGGTGTTTAACTTCCTCAAATGCACATGTGGCATTGGAAGGATGGAGCCAGAAAATGTCCATCACCAAGGACTTCTTAAGGCATATTTCTGTATCACCGAGGGTTACCACTCTGTAAGGCCAAATATCCAAGCATCTTTAGATGTTCACATTCTTGTATACACACAAATCCATGGCTATCACTAAAGCCAGAGATACTAAATAAATATAACTAATACTTTAACTTCAGGAAGGATCTGGGGACCTGTTAGGTAAAAGGTCAGGAAATCTCTATTCTGATAGTGTCCAGTGGCAGGAGACTAATGAGAGTAGTTGCCATAATTAATACTGAAATAGTAATATTAAGAAACTTTGGGTAAATGCAAGCTGAATTTTGCAGCTTTGAACTTGGAGGGAGGGCAAAATAGTCTTGTGCAGATACATTGGGCTAGGGGGGGTCTTGTCTGTCCTTAACTTTGTGGCCCTTGATTAAAGCCCTGAGTCCACAGACAAACATCTAGTGGAAGGTTACTTCTGCAGAATGGCTCACTTTGCCACGTGCCATTTGGGCTCAAGGGATAAACAGAATCTTGTAGTCTACTCTGGTGCTTGGGGTAGTGTTATGTATGCAGAGAACTCAGAGCAAAACTTGTGGATGGGATCCTGGCACCAGGAATGGTGGGTTTCAGGTGTGCTGGTTGGCAGTCTCTGAGGGCTGCTTTGTTCATTTGATGAAGTTTGCCGCTGTGTAGCTCGCAGTTAGCAAAGCTGTCAGCTGTATAAGCCCAGAACTGGCTTAACCAAGGGTTTAAAATGAATGCAAACAGTGCGAGTTAGCAATGCTCCTGCCCCAAGACACTTACGTAGCACTAGGTGGAAGATTGGTTGACTACACCGTTGTTCGCCTCTGCTATGTGGATAACTGGAAATTAATGACATAATGTTGTATATGAAGCCATATTATCTATAACTATCCTGTGTTTTGCATTTTAAATGAGATCGAGACTTGGCTTATTCCACGGATCAAATATTGCTTTGTCCTTTAGATACATGTGCACTTAGATAATTTGTGCACTAGCCTTTTTCCTCAAAGAGGAGGTTTCTTGAGGCAGGACCTGTGTCTGGCACACCTTCGTGCACACGTAGTGTTTCTTACCATGTCTCACAAGGCAGCAGGAGACCGACAGTGACTTTGAGAATAAGTGAATGGCTCCTACTTAATGCCTGTGTGCTGTAACCAGCTCTGACTTTTTCCACCCACAGTTGTGCATGTCCGATGAACTGTGGGAGCAGATAGTCCAGATGGCCTGTGACACCATCACTCCTGACATGAGGGCCCTGGCAGAGGACATGGGCTGGAGGCAGATGTTCTTCACCAACAAGCTCCAGCTCCAGCGGCAGCTCCGCAAGAGGAAACAAAACTACGGAAGCCAGAGAGAGCGGAAACTTTAGGACATTTTCCTACTAGCAGGAGAGCTGAAGCATGGCAGTGTTTCTCTTCCGTGTCCGATTCTCTTCAGTCTCCTTTTCTTAAGAACTAAGAGGTTTTGCTGATTCGAAGAGCCATTCGCAAAGCATAGAGGATTTGCACACAAATGCAGCAGAACCTGGCGACCCAGTGCCTTGTTTGAATCACTATCTCTGTCGTTCTTAGGTCAAATTGTCACCCAAGTCCAAGGGCTGCAAGACAGGAAGCCCTTCCCTGACACCCATAAGAAAATGCCTTCTGCTACATATAAATGAACAATAAATGATTATTAACAGGTTTTTAAAAAATCAGATATCCACTTTATCTAAGGATTCAAATGGGTAACTGGGCTTTTGATTGCTTTCCTGCTGTTGTGTCATCTGAGCCCATCCGTGGAGTAGGTAGCTGAGTTTCGCCACGGGGAACTATGAGGGGCAGGTGCCACGGAGGGCACTTGGGTGAGTGCAGCTGCCTTCCCTGCTTTGTTCCGCTAAGTCTGTATTCGGGCCCTGTCCTTGTGGGCCTGGGACGCCAGGCTCCGTCCCCCAAGTAGACAACCTGTGACCTGGCACTAGGGCTTGGCTAGAGAAGTCCAGGCATTCTGCTTACAGACTCTGTCCAAAGTACAACTTTCCAAGACTTCACATTGTTCAATAAACCTATACACAGTTCTTAGAGGGATGCTGCTTTCCCCAAAGAATGTGGATAGCTTCCACTTTTGCAAGGATGTTAAAGAACAACAATCTAAGTGAAAATATAAGTACAGTTTGCATTCTGTTAACATGACAGAGGGGAAAAACAGTGCAGTATTAGGGGAGATAGGTCTACCTTACTGAGAAGGGTTACCTAAAAATTCTTTTCTCCTTGCTTTTTCACAACGATTAAATACCCCCAGATAATTAACTAACTCATGATAGCGAATAATCTAATGACTCCTTTTAGGTCACAGAACAAAGTTGCTTTCTACCTCCACTTCACCTTGTTAACCTTGTAATGTCTTCTTCCCTGCAGCCTCTACTTTCCTACCCAGGAAAAATAGCATACCTCCTGTGCCAGAGAAACACCCAGGGTGCACCACGCCCTCCCGAATGGTGCAGAAGTGGTAGACTCTGGCTCTTCTCCCCGCCTAAGTCCCTCCAGAAGAGCTCAACAGTATGGCTTAGTGACAGATACATTTTTTAAAAAACTAAACTTGTATTAATATCAAACCAGATTTTAACCCTAATCCATACACCCTTAAAACCCAGTCACCTTGCTCCCCGGTGCCAATTGGAGACTTCAACCTAGACCCGTCTGCTTCTCTTTCTTAGAGGTCCACAGTCATGAGTTCCCAGGGACTCTGTGAAGTCAAGTGCCATCTGTTTCCTGGCCGATGAGGGGTCCATCAGGGTTGTGTCTGGATTTAGTCCAAGCACAGAGCAAAGATTTAATTGTCGAGAGACCCGGGCCTCATTGTCTGTGTAGGTGCCCGGCAGGGAGCTCCGAGGGCGGGAGGTCACGTCTCTGCATGGCTTCTACTGCCTCGTCTCTCCCTGAGCTTCCAGGCTTCACTCATGGCCCAGTCTTCAGTGACAGAACACAGGTTAATGCTGTGAGTATGCACACGTGACCACAATTCGGTATGTCAACATAACTTCGTAAATATATCACTTCAACTCATTTGTAACAAATCAATGCAAAATGTCAGCAGCTTAAAGTTTCATGTGTAGTGTTTTTTCAACAAACTGAGATTCTGAAATCTTATGGACGTGCATAATAGTCAAGATTCAACATGAATCAATAACGTAAATATGGCCATTTGAAAATACTTTATATATCTGTATACATATATATTTTACATATTAATACAATATATACTTATATGTAATATATACTGTAAATAACAAAATATTATAAAAATAGTATAATGTTTATTATATTATTATAAATAATGTAGTAATATATAATATATATCATTTAGCATAGATGCTAAAGTAAATAGCAAAAATAAGATATTAATATATTAACTAGTGTTAAATAATAGTTAAAAATAATACATATTATTAAATTATTTCAATATTACTTGCCTTAATAATTTGAGTGCCTTACTACTTGATTATAATTATTTTTGCTAAAATATAAACAGTATCATCAAGCTAACATCCTGTATGTCACCAGTGTCCTTAGAGGTTAAAACATTTCCCCCTCTACCCCACCTCATTTCCCATGTAAGTTCCTACAGGATGATCCCATCGGAAGGCAACAGGCAGCGAGGGTCTTTCCTCTGCCTTTGTTAACAGCTTTCATGTGGATTTGTTTACGACATAACATTCAGAGTGAAATGCCACAATGCTTTAAAATCTTGTCCTTTCTCATCTCTGCAGTCCAATGTGTTTGTACTCTGTTATCATTTACCACTGTAATCGTAAAAGTAAAATGCTGATATTTTCTGATGATTTATATATTTACTGCTATAATAATAATTTATTAACATAGCAAA
Organism: Lepilemur ruficaudatus; assembly: GCA_963574885.1. NCBI lineage: Eukaryota > Metazoa > Chordata > Mammalia > Primates > Lepilemuridae > Lepilemur > Lepilemur ruficaudatus. The sequence goes on from CAUYRT010060866.1 coordinate 16,422, forward strand.
TGTATTTAATTTATAAACTAAAACAATAAATTTATTTTAATGTTAACTTCCATTACTATGTTTTTCCTGAACAGGTTGGCATAGCATGTGCATTAAGCCTCAGTAATATTGAATCCAAGAGGTTTTATTTCGCTGAGTGGGCCCCAGAACTTAGCCTGAGATTATCATTTGGGGAGGCACAGGCAGCGGGGGGAGGGACAATGCACTAGGTACCCCTTGTCATTGTTTTGGAAACTGCTTGTGTACACAATGACCATCAGTCCTCATTTATTACCTCAAATTGGCTCCTAAGACGCTAAAGAATAATATAAACAACCTTACTAAAAACATAAAATGTGCACCACAGTTTTTTGCTATGATTCTCAGTGTAATGACCTTTATCTTCAGTTTGTGTTAAGATAGTATACTGGACATTTTAAACACAGAAACGTTTCCACAATTTATCTACAAAAAGTTCCTTTTTTATAGAGCGGTGGCTCACGCCTGTAATCCTAACATTCTGGGAGGCCAACGCAGGAGGATCGCTTGAGGTGAGGAGTTTGAGATCTGCCTGAGCAAGAGCGAGACCCCACCTCTACAGAAAATTATCTGGGCATGGTGTTGCACACCTGTAGTCCCAGCTACTTGGGAGGCTGAGGCAGGAGGATCACTGGAACCCAGGAGTTTGAGGTTACTATGAGCTAGGCTGACGCATTTTAGCCCAGGCAACAGAGCGAGACTCTGTCTCAAAAAAAAAAAAAAAAGTTCCTTTTATTAGTGGAGAAGTTGAATGTCTTAAAAATTTTTTGATTAAAGCCAACTGTGGTGGCTCATGCCTATAATCCTATCACTTTGGGAAGCTTAGGTGTGAGGACTGCTTGAGGCCAGGAGTTCAAGACCAGCCTGGGCAACAAACATAGCCAGACCCTGTCTCTACAAAATATACAAAAGTTAGGCTGGGCGCAGTGGCTCACGCCTGTAA
>CAUYRT010060870.1:0-14165 GCA_963574885.1 Lepilemur ruficaudatus
GATCCGCCCGCCTCGGCCTCCCAGAGTGCTAGGATTACAGGCGTGAGCCACCGCACCCGGCCTATTTTTCGTTTTGATCGATTGAAATTTTCTTTCTTTCCAAGTATAGTTAATATTTTCAAATTGAGGATTATTTTCTAACTCTTAATTATAAACATATGAGGCTTCTTTTAATTTTTCAGATATGTTAAACATTCTGTCCTCTAGGGCTTAGGAAAATACTACATGCTGTTTATTTTGCCTTGAGTATTTGTCTCTCCACTCCCCACTCAGAGGAAGTGACGTTTAGTCCACTGCTTACACAGACCTGAAGGATAAATAGAAGTTATCTTAACGAAGAGTGAGGATGGGAAGGGACCGCAAGATTATAAAAACCCTGAGAAGGGAAAGTATTTGGTGTAGTCCCAAAACTTAAAGAAGGCCAGAGTCAATGGAACGGTTACAGAAGAAAAGAATGTTGTAAATGAGCTAGAAAAGTTGTCTGGAATCAAATCGTCCAGAAGTTTGGATGTCACAATAATGACTTGAATATATTCCTTTAAGTAAAATTTATAGGTCAAAGGGGAGTAAGGGCTTGGAAGCTAGTTTCAAATTCAGGCTTTCACCTTTACCAGCTGTGTGACCCTGGGTTAAGTGACTATAATTAACCTACGTTGTAAAGGGTCAGAGATAAATGACGATAAATCATGAAATGATTAGTATGATACCTGATATAGTGTAGTGACTCTATAAATGGTAATTACCATTAAATGACAGATAACACACAACATACAAAGCAATTTAATTTATGAAATCAATGACGAGTGATAAACACTCTTCTTTGATAAACATTTTGCTTATAATGGATATAGGACCTTTTCTATTGTTATGAATATAGATTATTCAATTCCTTCTTGAATATTAGTTGTAATATATATATTTTGATGTATCTGTGACACTGAAACTCACAGTGTATCATCTAAAACAAAAAAATAAAAAAATAAATACACTGAGGTATCTGTTTTATTTCTTAGCATGTTACATTTATTTTTGTCTGGGCTATGATTGATTTTGACCAAACCTGCTATTGAAGTATATTCACTGTAACATACCTTAAGGTTTATGGTATGGTCTTATACTCCAAGAAAAAGTTTTCAAGTCACTGTCTCTTCACTCAACCATTTTCAAAAAATTGACTTCACGAGGAAATAAATTTACTGTGCTAAGATCAAGCATTCACAAAAATCCTAGTTCAGAAGTTGAGCTGCCTTCATTTTGTGACATTAAGGAAATTATATAAATCTCTTTATAGAAGGTCTTAGTTAACATGTTTTTCAAAGATGTAATAATTTTAATAGTGCACTGAAAGCTCCTACCAGCTCGGATATGATTCAGTGAAGCCAACATCCTCAGCATGAAAGAGGCTGGAACTGTAATGGTGTTTCTAGTCTCTTCCAGCATGAGTTCGTTTCGAGTTATAACCTACAAGGCAAGTTAAACAACCATGTCAAAGATCACAGAGTAACTGTACCTTTTTGTTTAAGATTAGGAAAACAGTATAAAATTAGCAGGTCCCAGGAGAAATTACTTCATTCTTTGTATGTCTGATGTTTATATTTCTGCCTTAAGGCTACTCAATGCCAAATACCTACTTGAACCTGCATTTAAAGAAAGAAGATCAGAGAACACCCCTCTTTCACCTGGCACAAAGACAAAGGCCAGACTTTGAGGCCACTTAAAACATTCAAGTTTCCAGTTCAGCTTTTACTTGTAATGTGTTTCCCAGCGCAGTCTACTGTGGTTGTCTCGGTATCTTCCTCTATCGCAGAACTGATATTTCAGCGACGCAACAGAGTCAAATTATCATCCCTGGGTTACCTGGATCCCTTGAGAAGATGTTACCTTTCCTGAGGCAAAGCAGTCTTGAAGACTAAACTTTGTGGCAAGAGTTAACAATAGGACCAAAGGAATACTCAGGAACATCCAGGGATCTGATGTTCAGTCATGAGCAAAGGACAAAAGCAAGAGGAAGAGCAAAGAGCACGGTGAAGGAGGGAAGGAGGGAGGGAAGGAAGGAAGGAGCACAAGAGGAAGAGGAGTGCTACTCTGGTCGACAGCTCCTCAGTGACGCCATAATAAACCCCCAACTCATCAGGGTGCCCCACAGGGCCTCTGTAATCTTGTCCCCACCCACATCCTGAGTCCAGCTGAGCTACTGTCGCACATACACTCAGCCACACTGATGGCCCATTGACCTCACAATAACTCGGCACATGCTGATCCTTCTGTTTCAAACACTCCTCTGCTCCTCCTCTGCCTGGTGAACTACTGCTTCTCAAACTCCAGTCCAACTCTTACGTTCTCCGCGAAGACTTTTTCATCCTATCTGTCCCATGTACAAAGACAGCTCTGTCCTTTCCACAGGCTTCCAAAGCACAATGCGTACACCTCTGACCTGATCCCACTACGGTATGTTCTAGTTGTTTGTTTACGTGTCTGTCTTTCCCATCTGAGGGTAGGCCCTTCTCTTTTTAAATGCAGCACTGTGTCTGCCACACATCGAGTGTTTCATAAATGTCTATTCAACGAATGAAAGCGTATGTGGGAACGGCGTAGTAAACTGTCAGCTTTGGTCTACACAGTAGTGGTCTGCCCACTCACTAACATTTTTAGCAAGGGACCCCATTTTGATAAGGTATCTTACATGGAAACACACAAATGAAAACCCTGGTTGAAGGTGGGAAGGAAAGGCCCAGGGTTCAGCCTTCCTATCATCTACCTTCCCTCTCCTAATCCCATAAGGAACCTAGAGTTACACGGAACTTAGTTTGAGAATGACTGCTTTACTAAGAAGCTTTAAAAAAAAAATCTTAAAATTAAGAAAGGAAAAGATTCTCCAATAATCTGTTCTGCTACCTATTGATTTTGAAAGAGAAAGTCCATTTCTTGTTTAAGAATAACTCAAAATAGAAAAATGGCTATGATTATGGAGAATAGCTATAGTAAAATTATTTTCTTAAAAGGACAGAATATTTTTGTGATTCTTTATTATAATAGCACAAATAGTCAAACCTATTTTCTTAAACTACAATATATCTAATCTGGTATTTCTAATAATTAATATTATAATTAGTAAGCTACTGTTTCGATTTTACCTCTCTAGTATTATAGGCATGTTTTAATTTTAATTTTTCTTAAAATCTGATCTCCTTAACTGCATTGACTTGTTTTATGTTAGCAACTAATAATAAGCTGCTTTGATTTTTCTTAGGAAAGCATTTTAGGAACAAAATGAAATACGGTCTATAAATAATAAGTATAATAAATATCTTACTTCATCAGCAAGTTTTCGATTAAAAATCCTTGACTCTTCTAGTGGTGACCAGATCTTTATGTCATAATCTATGCCAGATGAGGCTAGAACTAGAAGTAAAATTTACATGTTAATATAATGCTTAGAAACATGCCACTAATTCCAGACATGCATACATTATGCATACGTGTATGTATACGGCAAAAGTGAGCTTGAATGGAAATTGTGCCTATACGTATAATAACTGCTAATTGGAAATATTATTTTGAAGATTTCCTAAAACTTACCCTAGAACATAACTATAAGACAATCTTGAAGTCACTCAAATTTCTGTCTTATTCATTGTTCTCTTAGGAGATACATGGGCAATTTCACGCGAAAGGCATCCAATGCTTTCGTTCTGGTGTATTAATTCAGATATGTGAAGACTAAAAAGGATCAGAGGTTCAGTTGGGTAAGCAGTAAAAAGTTCACTCACGTCAAACCTCTTACGGCTGATAAAATGTAGAAGAAACATTAGGAGAATAAACACATTAACCCATTTCCTTGTGCTTTCTGCCAAAAGCAGACTAAAGGTGCTTTTTGTTTTAAATCTAAGTAGAGCTATAATTTGCTCTAGTGGTGCCTACTAGGATAATCTGGATTATTCTGACAATATTAACAACTAGGAGAAAGCTGGAGCTGACGAATCACACAACTTCCAGTCCCTGCCCTGCGAAAGATCGGCTTACTTGGGTCAAACGGGTGTGGCTGCAGGCAGTTGACCACGTGATTATCGGCCTCCAACAGCATCAGGTGCTCAGCCGTGTGCCGATCCCAAATGAAGATGTGGCCACAGTCAGAGCCGCTCATCACAAAGTTAGCACCCCAGAAATTGGCTTCTTTTATCTAAGGGTTTAAAAAGAGTAAGTTGTAAGAAAATTCAATTCAAAGTTATTAAAACAAAGACTTATGCTATTCTTATGTTAAAAAAACAAACTGGCTTAGAAAATAGTAAAATTTAAAAATTGATGTGAGTCTTTGACTGCCGGTTTCTTAAACTATGAGCATAGGGACTTTGTTTAATGCTATATTTACAGTGTCTTAACATACTGACTGCCAAGCTAGAAAGAAAAATTTTTTCCTTGGGGCCACAGAATTTTATTATGAAAATAGAATAAAAACACTGAAAACAAAACAATCCTTTCTATTTTTTTTTTTTTTTGAGACAGACTCTCGCTATGTTGCCCGGGCTAGAGTGAGTGCCGTGGTATCAGCCCAGCTCACAGCAACCTCAAACTCCTGGGCTCAAGTGATCCTCCTGCCTCAGCCTCCCAAGAGCTGGGGCTGTAAGCACGTGCCAATAGGCCCCGCTAATTTTTTTCTATGTATTTTCAGTTGGCCAGCTAATTTCTTTCTATTTTTAGTAGAGACGGGGTCTCACTCTTGCTCAGGCTGGTCTCAAACTCCCAACCTCAAGTGATCCCCCCACCTTGGCCTCCCAGAGTACTGGGATTACAGGCGTGAGCCACCACACCCGGCCAAAAGAGTTTTAAATCAACCTGGATTTCATAAGTCAAAATCCTCCTCTCCAAAACTAACAGAGGTTGCTAATAGGAACTTAAAAGAATCTACTAGAAACTTCTCAGGTAGGCAGCAAATGTGAGAGAGCAAGAAAGATGCAATGGTTACTGGCGTAAGCTAAAATGTTAAAAAATCTGCATATGTTTCTTTAGTAGACTAGGGTTTTGTTGTAACAAATAATGGTCTTTCACAATATAAAAGAGCCATGTTTAAGTAAAGAGATAACTGTGAAGGTTTAACAATGTAATACTGAAATAACACTGGCAATACAGAAGATAATCATTATGGAAAAAAACATTCATATTATGAACCGCAGTTTCACCAAGGAACGCTGTAAGAATCGGTACCATTGTCCTGGAGTTGCGATGGCCCTTGTAAACCATCTTCACTAGTGGCCTCCTGATGTTCAAAGTATCCAACTCTTCCATTTCTTTCCTTTCCTTCCTCCGCCTGAAGAACTCCTGAATGCGGGCAACAGCAGAGCGTCTATGAATCACATCATAAGACAAAAACCAAAAATAAATATACATAAATAAACAAAAGACCCTACGGAATGATAATGAGGAACTTTGAAATGCAGTGAGTCTAGAAAATATTTAAACACATTATCTCAATAAGGCCACCCCCAACCGAAAGCATTAAGAGGCAGACACAGCAGTGAGACATCAGACTAGTTGAGTTACTGTAACAAAGTATTTTAGTTAAGAGGTCACTGAGAAATTTGGTACTGGTTGAAAAGTAAAGGAAATAGCATGCGGCACACTGGTTTTTAAAGGGCTATTTTGTAAAAACATAGTACAGACAAAATTCATGTGCGATTTTACTACAAATAAACAAATTCTATTCAATGGTCTTTCTCCTCTTTTCCATATTAGGAAAAGTAAAGGCACAAAGAGAAACCAAAACAAAAAAACCAAAAAAACTAGGGGTAACATATAAGGAGTGGATACACTTCTGTTTTTTTTTTTTTTTTTTTTTGAGACAGAGTCTCACTCTGTTGCCTGGGCTGTAGAGTGCCATGGCGTCAGCCTAGCTCACAGCAACCTCAAACTCCTGGGCTCAAGCGATCCTCCTGCCTCAGCCTCCCGAGTAGCTGGGACTACAGGCATGCACCACCATGCCCGGCTAACTTTTTTATTCTCTATATATTTTAGTTGGCCAATTAATTTCTGTCTATTTTTTTTAGTAGAGACGGGGTCTGACTCTTGCTCAGGCTGGTCTTGAACTCCTGACCTTGAGCGATCCACCCACCTCGGCCTCCCAGAGTGCTAGGATTACAGGCGTGAGCCACTGCACCTGCCCATAATTATAGTTTTATTGCTGCACATCAACATGAATAGTTTTCATACTAGTGAGTTTCCTTAGCTTTTATCTCAGATACTAAATTGTTCACTTTCAATATAGCCTGTGACAAAGTGAAATAATTATAGAAGACCCATACGAGGTCTCAATTTCATACTAGTAACTGCAGAAAAGCATATATATGTAACATGTATATATGTATAAGATAAAAATAAGAATAGTGAAGAGGAAGGTAAATGAGGTTTGAATGTCAAAAGGAATTTGTTACATCTAATTAGTACTTTTTCTAAGATTAATACCCATGGAAAAACATCTTTCTTAGTAAGAACTTTTCCACTGAGCTTATTTTAAAAGGATACCACAAAACTTATGTATATAGACAATGGCTTTGAAGTTGACATTTCATAAGGGAAATAAGCTTTGTTCTAGAGATCTGAAAACCACTTAAAATCAAAGTTGGGATATATGGTATAACTACTTTATGTCATGACAGTCTCAGAAAAGCAGTGATCTAGCCAATACTTAGATGCTGATCACTTCCAAATAGCATATCTAAGGTATGTGTTTGATAGAGTTGGGTAATGCTCTAGATTGCATTTGAAGGTAGAAATTTGATTCTTCACACTGCTTCTAATTGAGTATTCATGAGTTCTGTGAACAAGTTGTTAGGTAAAAAAGTTATATGTAAGCAGCTCTTAACTGCTTTTTCCCCCTCTTTCAGGAGCCATCTGTCCACAAATCACTGCATCAATAATGCCTGTATTATGACTCCAGCTTTTCCCTAAGACACAGGAGCAAGTGGTTCATATTTCTCTGGGAGTCAGTTTCAATAATGCTGTTGTTATATCTGTCTGAAAATGAGTAGTAATATCTGAGCAGTAGTTACCTGCTTGAATACCTCCTGGAATTTTGGATAGTATTAATATATATATCTGTAATGTGATATTTAAACTTTTTAATGAGTTAATTTTAAGTAAAATTGCCATTCTAACTTCGTATGTGAGTTCATACACAATAAAGCTTGCCTATATTCAGCGTGTGTACTTTTATGACAGATTTGAGCATTTTCAGGATTCAGTTACTCGCTTTAAACTTTTACCCATTACTCTCCGTAGCTATCTAGTGTCTCATAGTGAAATCTATTCCCCTGACTAAATCTCCCTCCTCTTTTATAATGCATGTAAAAGGGAAGAAAATCTATGTGTTATAGTCCCGAACGCGAGAAAAGCCCACCTTAACACCAGATTAGACCAGATTGATTAAATTTGGAGTTTACTCAGCAGGCCGGGCACGCTCTCCACCCTCTCTGCGACAGGTTTTCAGAGAGCAGCCCCGAGTCAGGAGAAGCTGGCCCTCTAAAAATACCTAATTAAGCAAGCACAGTTACAAAAGCAAAGAAAAGCATTAGTCTTAGCTACGACATATTTATTATCTTGTTTCAGCACCATGGGCGGGGGGGTTGAAGCCTTGAGGTGAGTTTTTTAGGAATTACTGATTGCAACTAAGGTTTGATTTGAAACAGGATGACTATGTTAATTAGAACAAATTTTACGTTTCGTGACCTTAGCCAGAGCACTTTCTACTGGGTACATGAAGCATGTCAGGCACCTCAGGCGTTTCGACCTTGGACCAGTGGCTATATCTGGTGGGCAGATGTGCTAAGCACCCCCGCCCTTCTATTTCTTTTCTAAACTTAATCACTTTAGCAGGTGGGAGATGGCAGGTCTGGAGTCAGATAAGGGTCAGCTGAAACTTTTCTACTTTCTCTCTTAAGTAAACAGACATAGTTCAAAAGCCTAATGGCCAACTATTTTCTGCTTATGGCCCCGAGGCCCTAACATTCCCCACTGGTTTTCAGGAGGAATCAAATCATTGATTCTTTGTTATTTGTGTCACAAATATGCTGATAGTGGATCTGAAGAACCATCAGCTTAACAGCCTGAATCCTCTGTCTTCTCAGAAGCCTGAGTTTGGGTGTGTCATTGGCCAATTCTGATAGTTACAGGGTTGCAGGACCCAAGCGGTTTGGAGAAGCAGTTGGGTCTGCCACGGGTCAGAGATATATGGGGGTCTTTGTTGCCCCAGGATGTGATTGTTTTACAACCCCATTTGGCAGAATGGTACTCGCTCTGCCTTTGACAGTGCGAGAGCCCTGTTGCTGGATAAGCATAATGTTAAGTTTGAAGGGCTCGTTTCAGGCCTTGGCTATCACATCTATAGGTTTTTGTACTCATACATTCCCCCCCCCCGCCACCAAGTAACCCATGGGCCCTGTCTACGGTTAATTTTACTCTGGCCCAAACAACTTACAGAGATTAAAATAGAGGACTGGCTGGGATAGGGTAGAGTTCTGGGCCATAACGGTCCCGTCAGCTGTTCTGGTAAGCATCCGTGTGTAGTTTATGGGCTAGTGGGGGGGGGGGCAGTGCTTCTAACTGAGTCCAAACAAGCCACTAGGAAAAACCTGAGGAGTCTTTGGAAAGTCTTATCTTTAGCGGGTCCTCGGTGGGCCGGGTGATCCATTTCTCAGGAAGTTGATCCGGGGTCGCATTTCGATCTGTGTGTGGTGGATCCAGTGACACTCTCTGGCAACCTTCATGGCTGTTGGTGTGGTAAAGATCACTGGCAGAGGTCCAGTCCACCTGGCTTCCAAGGTAGCTTGTTGGAGCTTCTTTATCCAGACAAGGTCGCCCGGCTACACCTGGAATGAAGTCTTTTCGGGGGGTGGGGGGGAAGGTTAGTTGGTCCTGGATGAGTGGCCTTTATGAGGTCTCAGTTCTGCTGGGCACCAGACTGTAAGGCCTGTAATGACTTAAGAAGGAAATGGTTATTTAACTCCACTACCTTGTCCTCCCCCAGTTTGGGGATAAATGGGGGTGATCGGCCGAACATGATTTCATATGGGGTTAAGCCTTTAACATAAGCAGTGCACCTAGTCCTTAGCAGGGCAAAGGGAAGGAGGCTCACTCAGTCTTCACCAGTCTCTAGCTTTAACTTGTTTAATGTTTCTCTCAAAGTCCTATTCATCCTCTCTACCTGTTCTGAACTCTGAGACCTAGAAACATGGTGTAGTTTCTAATTAATCTTCAGTACTTGGGCCAGTAATTGAGTTGTTTTGGCGATAAATGCCGGGCCATTGTCGGACCCCAATGCCAGTGGGGGAGGCCAAATCTGGGAATAATTTCAGCCACTAACTTTTTACAACTACCTGTGCTATCTGTGACTTCGCAGGGAAAGCTTCTGCCCATCCAGAGAATGTGTCAACGAACATAAGCAAGTAACGGTATCCATATTTTTCCAGTTTTACTTTTGTAAAGTCCACTTTCCACTGCTCCACCAGAGTTTGTCCCCTTAACCTGGTGGGGGGGGGATTAGTCCCTTTACCTGAATTGACTTGTGTACAGGCGAGACATCTTATTGTTACCTGCTGGGCCATCCAATGTAGCCGAGGGATGTAGTAGTCCCTCTGAAGAAGTCAGTCAACTTGGTGCTGCCAGGGTGGGTGCTCTGATGCACCTGCTTGATTAGGTCCCATCCTAGGTGTTCAGGGACTAAGACTCTATTGTCTGGGAGGATTTTCCAACCTCCTGAATCAGTCCTAGTCTTTGGGGCTTCTCCTATTTTAACTTCCTCTTCATTATAGTTTGGGGAATGCGGCAAAACGGAGGATCTGGAGAGGCCCCACTGGTTTTTTGTGCGACCTCCTGGGCTGTCGCATCAGCAAAGGCATTACCTCTTGCCACTGGGGAGTCAGTAGTTTAGCACCCCTTACAGTGAATAATGGTCACCTTTTTTGGTAGCCAGATGGCTTCCAACAGGGCCAGTATTTTCAGTTTATTTTTTTATCTCTTTGTCTTCAGAAGTTAAGAGGCCTCGCTCTTGATAGAGTGCCCCATGTACTTATGCTGTTGCAAATGCATATCTACTGTCTGTGTAGATGTTGACAGTCTTTTTTTCCACTTCAGGGCTTGGGTTAAGACTATGAGTTCTGCCTTCTGGGCCGAGGTCCTGTGCCCCAACGCTTGTGCCCAAGTAACCCGGTCAGCAGTGACCACAGCTGCCCCCGCATACCTGACACCTTTAAACATGTAGCTGCTTCCATCCATGTACAATTCTTCATCAGGGTTTGGCCATGGCTGATCGATGAGATCTGCCCTCAGATTAGCCAGGGACTCCAGTATCTCATGGCAGTTATGCAGCGGCTCTGATGGCTCATCATCCAGAAGCAGGGTGGCAGGGTTGAGGGAAGTTGTCTTTAAGAAGCAAATCCTGGGGGGGATCTAACAATAGCACCTGGTACTGGGTTATGCATGAGTTGGAAAGCCATCTTTCAGGTGGGCTTTTTAGTAGAGCCTCTACCGAGTCAGGGGCTATTATCACAAGTCCTGACCCAAAGTGAGCTTGCCAGGGTGGCTGTCACCACAATGGCTCGCCTGCATCCTGGCCAGCCGGGGGCTACCAGGTCCAGCCTCTTGGACAAGTGTGCAACCCGTCTATTCCAGGGCCCTAGTTTTTGGGTTAGGACCCCTTTAGCTATTCCCCAAACTTCTGCAACATACAACTGCAAAGGCTTGGTCAGGTCGGGCAGTGGCAGTGCAGGGGTGTTTACAAGCACCTGCTTGAGACTCTCAAAAGCTTTAGACTCATTTTCAGTCCAGACTAGGGCATCTCCTTTTCCCCTGGTGTTGGCATATAGGGGTTTCACTATTTTAGCAAACTTAGGGATCCAGGGTCTGCAATATCCCACTGCTCCAGAAATTCACGTACTTATCTCTCAGTTTGGGGCTGTGGGATCTTTAAAATAGCTTCAATTCTACCAGTGGAGAGAGTTCTTTTTCCTTCTTTCAGGTCATAACCCAGGTAAGTTGCCATCTGAGTGCACAGCTGGGCCTTTTCAGCTGAAACCCGATATCCTAGCTGAGCCAGTTCTAACCATAAGTCCTCAGTTGCTCTCTTACTCGTGGCCTGGTCTCTCGTAGCTAGGAGAAGATCATCCACATACTGCAAGAGAGTTACTTCTGGATGCTTCTGCCTAAAGTGAACTAAGTCCTGACTTAAAGCTTCATCAAACCGAGTGGGTGAGTTCTTGAACTCCTGTGGCAGTCTCATCCAAGTTAGCTGGCCCAAATACCCTCCCTCTGGATCCACCCATCCAAAAACAAAAATAGGTTGACTTACTGCTGACAAAGGGAGTGAAAGGAAAGCATCCTTTAGGTCCAGCACGGTGTAGATGCTATGGCTTGGAGGCAGCAAACTCAGGAGAGTATACGGATTAGGCACAGTTGGATGAATGGTCTCAAGAATCCTTTTGCTGATTTCCCGGAGGTCCTGTACCGGTCGGTAGTCATAGGTCTGGTTCCCGGCTTTTGTGCAGGGAGCAGAGGAGTATTCCAGGCCAACTGGCAGGGAACTAAAATACCCGCCTCCCAGAGTCTTTTGATATGCACAGCAATCCCCCTCCTTGCCTTTAAGCTGTTAGGGTACTGCCGGACCAGATGGTGGTGGTGGCACTAGTTAACTGCACAACAATAGGGGATCCATGGGAAGCCAGTCCCGGCAGATTAGTTTCAGCCCACACGTTGGGAATTTTGCTCTGAGTTTCCCCACCAAGTATGGGCTCAGGACCTGTTGCGGGGGTGTCTCTGCGGCTAGTGAGTATTCTTCTGATGGGGCACGCAAGAAGAATGGTGCATGGTCCTTGATTAAACAAAAGTTCAGTTGTGTCCCCCTGAAATGATACAGTTGCCCATAGTTTTTGGAGCAAATCTCTTCCCAGTAAAGGATATGGGTACTCCGGCATCACTAGGAATGAATGAGTAATGGTGTTGGCTCCTAAATTAGTTATTCTACTCTTTGTCCAGGGGTATGCCTTTATCTTTCCTGTAGCCCCCTGGATTAAACTGTTTCTTTGGAGACCGGCCCCTCTGCTTCTTGTAGGACTGAATGCACAGCCCCAGTATCCACTAAAAATTCTATAGGTTTGCCCCCAACTTTCAGAATTACCTTGGGCTCCTGGGGGCTCACAAGAAGGGAGCCCCGGCTCCGTCATTCTGTTTCAGCCGTGAGAACTGGTGTGGGCTTAGTTCCTTCTTGCTTGCACTGAGGCATTTATTTTTTAATGCCCGTGCTTTTTGCAATAAGCACACTGGTCTCGGGCCAGGCTAGTTCGTCTCCTCTGAGCTCCTTGGTTTTGACCTCTTGGCCCCTTTCCCTTCCCAGAGCTATATTTCTCCTGCTCCGCCATAGCAGACACCAGAATTTTTGCCTTTTTTTTTCTTGACTGCACTGCTCCTGGGTCTTCCCGGTTATTATAAATCTTTTGGGCAATCTCCACCAATTCAAACAGCAACTTTCCCTCAAAGCCTTCTAACTTCTGCAATTTTCTCCTAATATCTGGGGCTGACTGGGTAGCAAAAGCAATATTTATGGTGCATCTTTTTTTCTGGCACCTCTGGATCTATAGGGGTGTACAGGCGATAAGCTTCAAAAAGGCATTCTAAAAATGCAGTCGGGGTCTCATCAGGTACCTGAACTGCCTCGCTTACCTTAGACAAGTTAGTTGGCCTTTTAGCCGCTGCCCTTATACCCCGTAGCAGAGCCTGGGGATACTGGTCAAGAGCCTCCTTACCTCGCTCCTCACTGGGATCCCAGTTCAGGTGAGGAGAGGGGAAGACATGCTGCACACGACCTGGGTCTGTTGTAGATTGTCCATCAGAATCAGAGATTATCTTAAACAGCCATCAATCAGATCCCAGCAGGGAGGGAGCCTGCCTCAAGGGGAGGACAGGCACACCAGAGGGATTAGGAGGGGGCTAAAGGGCTCCCGGCTCATCCGGCGGAAGTTCTACTAGGAGGGGATCCTCCATCGAGTCAGCTAATACTGGATTCAATTTTGGTTTTTCTTTGTTGGGGGGAGGGGCTGGCTACAAGAACTGTCCCAGCCCTGAGGCCTCAGCAGCCAGCCGGTGGTGACCCAGCTGTGAGGGGTAGGCCTACAGGGCTGGAGGCGGGCCCCTGTGGACAGCGGGGCATGAGGGGTGGGATGGAGCTGCGGCTGTGAGGCCGCAGCCGCAGCGGCCGGGAGGGAGCAAGTGCCGGATTCTGGTCTCCGACCTCAGGGACTGGCTCGGCAGCTGCTGCCGTCCCCAGCATGGTGAGGGGGCCTAGCCGGGCTCGCCCCGGGTTTCTTTGTTCGTGGCCAGGACTGCGCGGGGACCCACTCTTTATTCTCAGAAGTCTTGTCTTTTTGGAGTCTTCTGACAGGGCTGCAACTATTTGGGATTGTCCACTAAGATGTCATTCTAAATTCGTATATAGGGGATCTGGTCTAGGTGCCCTGGGTTCCCAAGAACCACAGCCTGTACTTGGTTGGCGAGAGTGACTTGGGTACTGCCCTCCGAGGGCCAACCTAAACCAAGGGTAGGCCACTCTCGCTCACAAAATTCCTGCAAATCAAAAGTATTAACAGTAACCCCACAAGGTCTTGCTCTTCATTGAAAATCCTGAAAATTTCTCAAAAAACATTCAATTAGAGAACAAGCAACACAGACGTTGACTCGCCCATTCTGACAAGAGGACACAAAAACATTGTTCCACAATATGCGTGAACACAGACACAAACTGAAATCAACAAGACAATTGGCCAATATCACTCATTCTTCACATCCACCAATAGGTGACTTAAAAGCGCAAGGTGCACATCAAACCGCAGTTGAAGGTGGCATAAATAAGCCCAACTGCGGTCGTAGATGCAGCCGGCTAGGTGTCCCTTACCAAGTGTAAAATCCCTTCCTATCGGATTCTGAAAAATGGCGGATTAGGGGTGGCCTCCTGGCTCTCTGCTCTCAGAGTCAGAGGCAAAATAGTCTGTCTTCTATTGAGTGAACTCAACTTCCACAGGACCAGTTTTGTAGACCTACAGAGAAACAGCGTGGGACATTGGACTCCGGCTGAAAATAGAGGTGACTCCGAAAATCTCGCGGAGCCCAGAGAGTTGGACATGTGCCTC